>JAJKFJ010022931.1:0-70646 GCA_027382625.1 Tetmemena sp. SeJ-2015
AAAATTTTAAAAAATTTCCTTAATAAATTTAAAAATTCTAAGTATAAAAACTTATATTGCGATTTAATTCCTTCTTTCATGGAAAATGCTTAAAGCCTAATTACTTTAAAAATTTACTTTATCTATCTTTTTTGAGTGTGATTTTTATTTAAATATCTTAAAAAAAAAAAATATTTTGTTTTTTTTAAGCGTAAAAAGTTAATTTTTCTGTTCTCTACCTGCTAAACTTTAAGATAATTCTTTTAAATTTGAAATGGTAGGTTAACTGTTTGGATTTGAATTTAGACTAATAATTGTCTTTTTTTGGCTGATTTTGGGCAGATAATGTTTTTTTTTTTTTAATGGAAAAAGGGGATGACGAGGAAAGGCCCCCCCCCCCCCTTATTTTTAAGATATAAAATTTTAAAAAAATTTTTTCCCTTTTTACATTTAAAAAAAATTAAAATTTTTTTATAAATATTAAAAATTTTTTTAAATTTTAATTTATTTTTACTTTAGAAAAAAAAAACAATAAAATTTGAATTTTGATATTAAATAGAAATTAGATAGGTTACAAAAAGATACATTTAGAGATAATTAACTCCATAGGCTTTCTACGAAGAAGTCAGAAAATATTTTACTTTGAAATTAGAGATTTATTCAATTGTCAAAATATTCATTAGAAACTCAAAATCAAGTTCCATTGGTCTTATATTTTATTTATTTAATTAATTATTAATTTACTTTATATTAAAATTAGCATGGGTAATTATAAGAATTAATCTTCTAAAACAATTAAAGATACAAATTATTAGGATTGATAGAAAGATCGATATGTTTGTTTCATTAAAATTCAAGATAAAATATTTTCATAGATAGGATGCTAAGTTTATCTAAAGCTTAAATATAATTAAAAACAAAATTATTTCAAATAAACTTTTCCATAATTTAATTCTAGATGAACTCTGATCTCTATAGTAGCTCTCTCTTCTCTTCTAATTTATATTACTGATTTTAAACCTCCGTCATCTAGAGAAAGTTAAGCCTCTCCAGCACACCTTCTTCAAAGTCCTTCTAGAATAATTGAGATATTTACTCCTATACTTCTTAAAGCCTCTAAGATTTGCTCTCCGCTTCTTTAATCTCAGTTTGCACACACTTATCAAACATTTACAAGTAAATCAAAAACTTTTCCTTTGAAGTTGCTGTAAATAGTCTTTATGATTCTTCAAAAGGGTTTCTCAAGCATGATATCAGTTTTTGGATTTCATCTGAGCTCTTCCCCTTCGGCCATATTTCTTCTGCTCTGTCAGAAAGATTGTTTAGTACGCTTTTGTATTCCAACACAAGTGGAAGATTCATTTACTTTGCAAAGTTTTAAAGTTCCTCCTGCTCTTTGATTTATTTCCTGCATTCCAAGAGTTATTTCTCCTGTTCTTCAAATTTGAATTTTAATTAATCAAGCTAGTTTGCTTTATTTTTTCGCTCTGTGATTTCCTCTCCAATTTTCTCATCACATTAAGGACACAATATTTAGAATTGTCCTCCAAATTTAACTCTTTAGGATTTGGTCAGATCAATTCCTATTAGGCCCTCCCTTGAATAGTTATCCTATCTGAGATTGCCCGTAGTTAATTTTATTTTGCAAGAGTTACAAACAGGCTCTTATCCGAATGAAATATTCTCTGAAGTCAACTTAATATTACTCATCTTATTTTTATTATTTTAAGATAAGTATATTTCTATTTATATTTTACTCTTTTAAAATGAATATTCATTTCTTATAAATTTTCTTTTAAATTAATTATTTATTTCTAAGTTTTTATTACAAGAAAAATTAAAAGGAAAAAATACAAATTTACTTTCTCTCATTCATTCATTTAGATCTATTATAACCTTAAAATCATTTTTTCCAAATATGTCTTGGTTTTTTAAACATAAACTTTTAATAATTAACGATTGAAATAATCCATCTCATTTTTTTTTAAAAAGTTTTAATTTAATTTGAATCAGATTAATCAAAATTTCTTTGAGTTTAATATTTTGTTTTATTTCCAAAAAATGCTCCCAGGAAAAAAGAAATAAAAAGTTTTAATTATTATAAAAAAGATTTAAATTTTCAAATTTTTTTAAACGAATATGAGAGAGTTTAAAAATTTTTTCCCTTTTCAAGTTTTTAAAAATGAATAATTTTTTAAATTTTATATTGGTTTATGATAAAAAAAAGGGAAAAATATATTTAATTTATTATTTTGTACTCTTAAATTAAAAAAAATGATTTAAAAAAATTTTAAATTTTTCTCTAAAATTGGAAAACTAAATTAAAATTTTTTAAAACTTAATTGAATTTTAAAAATTTTTTATTAAGAATTTTTTTTTTTCTAAAGTCCCAAAAAGCACTTATTTATTTAAAAAGCATAATTAAAAATTTAAAATTTTTTTCTTTCAAATTCATTCAAAATAATAAAAAAATTTAAAAACCAATAAATCTTAGAAGAATTTTTTCTCTATCTTAATTAAGCTTAAAGAATACAATTCCTTTTGTTAATTTTTTTCTTTCAAGAATAATAAATGGAAATTAATAAAATAAATAACTTTTAAGAGCAGTTAATTAAGATTTATCAATCCTTAATAGAATTGGATGTATGAATTAAAAGTTAAACTCTTATGTAAATTAAATACATAATTTCTCATTTCTATGATAAAAGAATGTTTGATATTTTGTCCTTCTCTCTCAATGAAAAATTTCCATAATAAAAGTCTTCTAATATTTTATCTCTAACTACTTTTATTCTCTGCAATAACTCCTCCTTATCAGTGATTTTGAGTTCTAAGTTTAGGTCTTCTTCCATCTTATGAATGCTCTCCTCTTTAAGAACGCCATCTTCAAACTCTTTTAAAAAGTTTTTCTTAATTGAATCCTTAACTCCTGATAGTCTTTCACACTTCTCCTTTGCAAATAAAATATCTTATTTAATGACACTCTCTAAATTATCAAGTGAGGAAACAAAAAATTATTTAGAGCTTTCATTTAAAACTTAAACCAGCGACACTACAGGGAGTTTCATCTAATTTAAAAGACTATTTAAAGCGACTGGAGATTTATTCTTAGGATAAATTTCAGAAATTGAGATGGAAAGCTGTTCGAAAACTCTCGAATGCTCTCTCAATTTATTTTAATTCAGCATGCTTGTGAATTCTTTAAAAGATTCCCTCTCCTATTCTTAGATTTGATTCTTTAATAACTAAAATTCTAGTTATAGCTTGTCATACTTATCTTTTAGGTCTTATAGCTCTAAAACTTTCTCATGAAATATACTTATATTATAGAATTCCTTATCAAAACATGCATTGCAAAGTTTCCTAAAGTCAGCTTTGAAATGTAGGAATCTTTGGGAGTTTCTAAAACTAATATCTTATAGGCCTTAGAAGGAATAAAGCTGAAGGCATAGTTTGTTCTGTCTTACATTGCAAATTTAGCAATTGCTCTCTCCTAAAGTTAGGAACATGTTAGAAGTCAAATTAAGTGATACATTTGTATTTATAGTAAAAAATTATAACTTTTAATGAGGAAAAATTTATTTATTAATTCATAATATTTAAGAATTCAAAACCCAAAACCCATAATATGATAAGAAGTAAATAAGTTGTGTATAATTAATTTCTTTATTAATACTTATAATCATGCTAAATTTTAACCCTAAACAGGCAATCTAAAGTCTTCTAGGAAGGTGACTTGACGTCTGTCTCATATTCTTTGAATTTTATACCTTTAATGCTTCCTCTATCTCAGATAACTGAGGTTTTTATAGGTTGCTTGATTATTACTTTGTTACTAACTTTTTCAAAGGTTCTGATACCTTGTCTATCTTACAATTCTTGTTGCGAATTATATTGCATCATCTTCACTTTCACACTAGTAGTATTCCTCTGGTTTCATATTGTATTAAAGTTAGAGTATAAATGGAAATGAGATAAAACGGGTAATTTTATTTGTGTAATTTCGTATTTAACTCGAAGTATTTATAAAGAAATTAATTATACATAATTTAATCCACTTTCTGATCATTTTGTGGAGTTTGAAATGTCTAATTATATTTCGAATAAAAATTTAAATATGATGATAAAAGAGCATAAATATATTTATAACAATAAATAAAAGTGAGTTGGAATAAGCATTTTAAAAATTAAATTATGATTATCAAAGAAATGAATAATATAATTTAAAATGAAGATTCATCTCATTCATTTTATATCTCTTTGTTCATTCTTTTAAAAAAGACTTCCTTATATTTCTTCTAAAATCTTATCTCTGACAACTTTGATTCTTTCCAATAGCTCCTACTTATCTATTATTTTTAACTCTATGCTGAGGTCTTCAGCCATCTTTTGGAAATTCTCCTATTTAAGAATGCCATCTTTAAATTCCTTTTAAAAGCTCCTCTCTATAGAATAATTAATGCCTGATAGCTTTTCGCATTTATTTTGTGCAGAAAAGATATCCTACTAAATAATGCTCTCCAACTTATCTAGTGAATCAACAAAAATCTGCTTTAAGCTTTCATTAAAAATTGTAATCAACGACTATAAAGGAGTTTTCATTTATTTCTGTAAATTATTGATGTTGACTGAAGATTTATCCTCTGGATAAACTTCTGAAATGCGTGCAGCAAGGTCTTCAAAAACTTTTGCATGCTCTTTCAACTTTTCTAGATTAAGCATTTATGTGAACTCTTTATATTCTGCTTTGTCCCTTTCTTGCATTTGATTCTTTAATTACTCTAGCTCTACCTTTAAACCCTTTTTATACTTTTTGTAAGGGAAAGGTAGATTTCGTTTTTCATCAGTATTTTTAAAATTAAAATTTTTTTGATATTGTTCCTCATCAAAGCATTCACGACAAAGACTTCTAAAATCGTCCTTTAATTTTAAAGCAATCTGGGGAGATCGCATATCAATATTTTTTAGCAATTAATCTTCGAAGGTTAAGAATTCAAATCACATCTGGCTCAGTGTTACATTGCAGATTTAACATTGAGCAGATCCAGAGGAAGGAAACATTTCTGACGTCAGATAAAGAGAAAGCATCCCTAGTTTTTTTAATTAAAAATTATAAAAAATAATTTAACACATCTAACAAATAAATCTTTAAATATTTAGGATTTTTAATTGAGTATTTATAAATGTTTATGTATGTTGAATTATTTATTCAAATTTATCAGTATAAATTATTTTGTTAGTACAAATTTTGAATACATTTATATATCAATATTAAATTTCCTTTATAGATAATTTAAAATCTAAAATCAAATATTTATAAAAATGCTAATTTTCTTCAAAAAATTAAAAAAGTTTTTTTCTAAAAAAATTACTCCTTAAATAGTTCAAAAAAGTAAATGCTTTTAAAAATTTCTTTGAAAGCAATTTAACTCTCATATAGCAATACTTTTAAGTCCAATTTTTTAATTTTAAAGCAAAAAAAAATAAAAAGATGCAGAATCAATTAAAAATTTTAACTATTTTATAAAAATTTTTTTCCACTACCCTCTCATTATAAATTGAATCTATTTTATTTAGGACTGCTTCATTTTGCTTATATTTCATTTTCTATTTTTAAGGAGAATTTACCATAAAAGTCTTCTAAAATCTTATCTCTGACGACTTTAAATTTTCTAAAGAACTCCTGTTATCTTATATTTTTAACTCTAAGCTTAGTTCATCGCCATTTTCTGGAAGTTCTCTTATTTTAGAATACCATTTTAAAACTCTTTGATGAAGCTTCTTTGATTGAACTGTTGACTCCTGAAAGTTTTTAGCATTTCTTCTCTGCAGCAAGGATATCAGTTTTAATTAAACTCTCCACTTGTCGAGTTAGGAACAAAATATTTATTTGCTTATTAATTAAAAACTTAGTCAATGAGACCAAAGTATTTCTCATCTCTTGCTTTAAGTTATTTATGCCCTCTGTTGACTTATTCTCGGGATATACTTCCGATATACGAGCAGAAAGATCCTCAAAAACTTTTGAATGCTCTATCAACTTATCCACTTTAAGCATATTTGTGAACTCCTTAAATATTTCTTTGTCCTTCAATTGCTTCTTTAATAACTCACATTCATATTTTAGCATCTCGTGCTTTTCGTTTAGTGTATCAAATTGTTGAGCTTTATCTGCAATCAAATTCATGAGGTGCAAATCATTATCGAAGCATGCGCTACAGATACTTCTAAATTTAGCCTTGAATTATAAGATACCTAGAGGTCTTCTCAAATCAATGCCTCTAAGATATTGATCTTCATAAGTTTGAATTTGAAAGCACATCTAGCTCTGTAATAAATTGCAAGCCTAACATCGACCAAATCCGGCTAAGTTAAATGTTTCGGACTTTAAAAGCAGGGAAATCATTCTTGAGTTAATTTATATTAATAATTATTACAAAATTATATTTTTAATAAATTTAAAAGAGCAAAATATTTTTCTCTTTTTTTTTTTTTCATTTAAAAGAATTTATTTTTTCATTTTAATTTTTTAAAGAATATAATATTTTTAGGTAAATATAAATTCTGAATGCATTTATCATAAAATTGTCTTGAATAATAAATGAGTTACTTATATAAGTAAATTAGATTTTTAAATTCCAATAAATATAAAATTAATGTGATAGCTATTACAAGGAAATTTTTTAAGATATAGCTCGATACAAAAATTTTAAAATTTTTATTTTCAAAATTCCATTGGTTTCATATAATATCTCCCATACTAGTTTCCAAAAACATTAAATTAATATTTTTTTCTAAAATCTACTAAAAAAATAGAAAGACTTCAAATCATTGAATATTAAAGATTTATACATTAAAAAGATTAAATTTTTTAAAATTAAATTAAAAAATTGAGCATTTTTAAAATAAATAAATAATTTTCTCTACTGGAATATTTTTTTAAAAAAACGGGTTTTTTGGGGGTAAATTTAAAAAATATTTCAACTTAATAAAACAATTTTTAAATTTTTTTAAAATTATTGAAATTAATTAACAAAATACTGAATCAAACTATCCTTAAAGATTAAATTTTAAATTTTTAAAAAGCTCTGATCTTTTTAGAGTTTCCCTTTTTCTCTGTAATCTTAAAGCTTTCAAATTGTCTGTAAACATTTTATGAAAACTTATTTCTGAAAGCACTCCATCTTGATTTCCTTTGAGTGAGTTTCGATTATATTATTCTGAACTTTCAGAAGCCTTTACTACTTTTCTTCTGTAGCATTAATATCTGATGTTATGAATTAGTCAAATTTGTCCAAGCATTGCAAAAATATTTCTTAAGTATGGGTTGTGAAACGACCAATTTCATTTGCAAATGGTTTTCTGAGTTGAGAAATTATCTCTTAAAGTTCTTGAGAGCGCTAGTCCTACGGCCATATCTCCTCGGCTCTGTCTGATAAATCGCTTAGCACTCTCTAGTGTTCTAAAACAAGGGGCAATCTCATTTCTTTGGCCAGATCTAAAAGCTCTTCTTATTCTTTCATCTGAGTCTTGAATTCCTGCATTTATTTCTCTAGTTAATCGTGCTTCAGCTTCAAATCATCATACTAATCTCCTTTATCTTGTCGATCTGTAACTCCATTAAATCTTTTAGTATAGCATTGATTGCACAAAACTCTTAAGTCTACCAGAAAGGAAATCTGTTTTTAATAGCTGGTTATTTGCAGATCCCTGAGAGAAAAGTAAGGGTTTTTATATTAAAATATACTCTTGAAAAACCCAAACTTCGCAAATTTATTCTCCTTCTTGAAGGAATGCCTCTGAACTCACTCTAACTTTAGGCATTTATATTTTAATGTGATTTAAATTATAAGCTCAGTGATTTATACTTATTAATGTGTTTTTTTTTGAATATTTAAAATCGGATATTTATTTAAATTGGTTTATTAAGCATTAGTAATAAACAAAGTCTTATTCGCATTTTATTCATTTGAGGAATAAATTTATTAAAATTTAGGAATATTAATAAAATTAAGATTATGAAAGCAATAATCTTTCTCATTTTTAAAATAATTCTATTAAGTTCATAGCTTATTTTTCAAGCATTAATTATATAGAGAATTTGATAAATTAACAAAATTATAACTTTAAAAAAATAAGCAATTAGATTTACAAAGGTAAAATGAGAATTATATGTCAAAACAAATAAAAACTTGAACTATTTTATTAAATTAAAAATCCATATCTTAAAACTATTAAAAGGCAAAATAAAATTGTGGACTATTTCATTTTTTTTTTTGAACTTTCTCTTTCTTTATCAGATTTCAATAAAGAAATTCTTGCAAAATTTTATCTCTCACAAAATTGTTTCTCTGCAATAACTCCTTCTTTTCAATAGTTTTTAACTCTGAGTTGAGTTCTTCTTCCATTATATGAAAACTTTCTGATTTAAGAATGCCAACTTCAAACTCCTTTTTAAAGCTTTTCTTAATTGAATCCTTAACTTCTGATAGTCTTCGACATTTCTTCTCTGCAGCTAGGATATCTCTTTTAATTATACTCTCTAAATTATCAAGTGAGGAAACAAAAAATTATTTGCAACTTTCATTAAAAGCTTAAACCAGCGATATGACTGGAAACTTCATCTAATTCTAAAGATTTTTCACGCTGTTTGGAGATTTATCATTCGGATAAGCTTCAGAAAAAGATATAGAGAGTTCCTCAAAAACTTTTGAATACTATTTTAATCAATCTAATTTTTTTAGCTTTTAATTCGGAAAATTCTTTTTTTCTTTTTTTTTACATTGCTATAACTCTTTCTCCAGCTTCTCATACTTAACTTTTACTTCATCATACACTTAGGCCTTTTTATAAACTAAACTTATTTTAGATTCCTCCTTATCAAAGCAAGCGCTGCAAATTTCTATATAATCATGTGTAAATTAAATGAATCTTCGAGGGAATCTAAGGTCGATATCTCTCAAGTCTTTGCAGGAATAAAGTTCATTTCTTTCTTTTTATAGATTACAAATTTAGCAATGCCTTGTAGTCAGAAACATGTTTGAAATCATATTTAGCATTTTCCTGCTTTTATAATTATAAATTATAATAGATGAAGTAATTAATTTAAAAGTAAATTAATTTTTAATACAAATATTTATCGAAGTATTATACTTGGGTCAGTAGTAAAATTTTTTTAATTTATAATAAGAATATAATTATAGAATCACTATTTCAAAATCTAAATTGCGCCATATGTCTAAAATTTTCATTTAATGCTTAACTATTTTATCCATTAGAGAGGTAGGATATTTGAAAAGATTTTAAATTCATAAGTTATTTAGTTCTAAAAAATTCAAATACATAAACAAATTGATAATGTAGATATGGAGATATAAAACTTGATTTAAAAATTTTTTATTTTTTTAAAATTAATATTAAAATATATTTTTATTTTGGAAAAAATTTTAAAATTTAAAAAATATTTTAAAAAATTTTAAAGAAGTTTAAAAAAAATATTTATTAGTCTTATGTGAAGGGTATCTAAATTTCATTTTAGACAAATCTAATTTGATGTTTATAGCTAATTACATAACAAAAATTCTTAATTTTTTAAGAAGCAGATCCAGAGGATAAAGTTTTAGATATTTAAATTTACAAATGTTTTAAGAAAAATAATTATTTAAAGACAAGTAAATTCTTTTATATTGATTTTAAGCTTTTAATTTATTCAAAAGTATATTCTTTTTTTTCCGTTTTTAAAAAAGCATAAATTTTTAAAACTTTTTTTATTGCTATCTAAATTTTTTTTTTTTTAAAAATAAAAATTAATTTTAAAAAAAAATTTTTATTTTTTCTTAACTTAAATTTTAATTTTTAAAAATCTAATTAATTTTAAATTTTTTTACAAATTAGTTTTTAAAATATATTTTATTTTTTTAAATTTTTTACCTTTAAAAATCAAAAATTTAAAATTTTTTAATTTTAAAGAAAGCTTTGTTTCTAAATTACACCATCTTTAATTTCCTTCTTGTGCATTTAAATAAAGTCCATCTATATCTTTTAGAGTCTTTAAGACTTTTCTTCTACAGCAGCAATATCTGAAATTATAATAATTCAAATTTTTCTAAGAAAGGCAAAAGAAATCTTCGGTTAAGGCTTTATTAATACTTGCCTCTTTGGGAAATGGTTTTCTTAGCTAACTTATTATCTCTTAAATTTCTTGAGAGCGCTAGTCCTATTGCCATATCTCCTCAGCTCTGTCTGATAAATCGCCTAGTACTCTCTAATTCTCTAAAATAAGGGGCAATCTCATTTCTTTGGCCAGATTCAAAAGCTCTTCTTATTCCTTCAACTCTGTCTTTACTTCCTAAAATTATTTCTCTAATTGCTCATACTTCAACTTCAAATCATCATACGATGCTGCTTTTTATTCTCGGTCTTAATTTTTTATTTTAACTTTTGCGTAACACAAGGCACACAATAATTTTAAATAATAGATATAGGAAAATTGTTAACGCTCTTAGGTTAAGTCAAGGTCCCTCAAATCATCTGGATTCTAGGATTCTATGATCATATTAACTTTGCTTATCTTAGATTTGCATTCTCCGCAAGATTCTTCTCTTTCCAAACCTAAATTATTTAACTTTGCATTAACATGTTTCATTCTTTTTAATAAATAATTAAAAGATAAATTTAAACCTTTAATATGCAAAAATCAAAGTTTTGAATATTCAAGTTCAAATATAAATTAATAAATTTATTTTTTTGCAAAAAATATTTAGACTTCTAAAAATATAATTTTTATTTATTTAAGTTAGAGAAGACTATTTGATTCTATTTCAAACAGATTTAGACTAATTATTTTTAGAAATAAAATTTGGATCACAAATGAAAGAGCAAGTTTGATTTAGAAGTAACATAAGCAAAATGTATTTTTAAGTCATTTAAGGATTTACAAATTTTTTTAGAATGTAGCAAAAATTTAATAGCCTGATTAATATTGAAAATTTATCTTATTAAGTAAAAGAAGAATGATCTATACCTAGATGTATTCTTAAATCAATTTTATTGGCTAATTTCATAGTTTATATTAAAATATTTTACAATGATTTTTTTGCGAGATGATTGGTGTTGTAGAGAACGAGATCAGGTAAAATGTTTCAAGAAAATTACTATTGTTACTTATATTTTATTTGAATTCTCATCGCAAAATTGATTTCAGTTTAAATTAAGCCAATCTATAATTATCGATAACATATTTATTATTATTAAATATCTTGTTTGAAATTTTGAAAATTCTGAGGAGCAAAAGAGTCTGAATATAAATTAATAACATTTTAATAAAATGTTGAAATTGTAAATATTGATATGAGGTGTTTTTAAAAGTTTAACTTAGGTATAAAATATTATTACCTCTTGACAAATAAATTATTCTGAAATTGCAACTAAAAATTGACCATTTCAAACATATTTTCTTTTAAGAGTTAAAGCATCACAGTAGAAATAATATATTTAAAATACATATGGTTTGAAGAATTTATTTCTAAATAAACAGATAAAATAATTATTCTGTTTTAGAAATCTATTTTTGAAATATCACAAAATATGCCACATTAGAAATTTAAGAGTTACTACTTAAGAGATGAATCATAAGAAAATATTTTGCATTCTTTTCAAATTATGAATGTGATGTGTGATATATTAAATGTGGGATATAATTTAATAATTAACAAATATTATCCTTTCAATTTTAATTGATCTTACATTATTTTAAGCTTTTAAATTTCGACAATCAATTAAAAAGTATTTAGTAGGATTTTAGAAATTCTTAAAGGTATCTTCTGAAGTAAAAATGGCAACTATGAAATTAACTTTGTCTCTCAAAATCAAATTATTTCTTTTCTTAGGTCAGATTATGCAAAATGGATCTTAGTAAGAAATTAAAATATTAAAAGAATAGACTTAAATTTTATTAAAGAAATATTCTTCTGCTTTTATCATTTTACCATTTACTTCATTTCATATTTCTTCAAGCCTGATATTCTGATTGGAATCTTGAGTATATAACTGCCAATCTCTCCTTTAATTCCTTCTTCTCATTCAGTTACTTTTCTTTGATATTATCGAGAATGAAGTCTTAAAACTTAGGAATATTTACTGCGCAGAGAGCCTACATTGATTTACACAAGTCAATAAATTAAGACTTCATGCTTTGAAGTTGATTTTGCTCATTCTCTGACTTTATAATTTCCTATTATAATTCCTGATCATATTTTTCAACTATTGTCTTTACTGAATTTTTAATCGCATCTATGCAATTCTCACTTATCAAATCAACTATATATTTCATCTATGGACTTTCTTCTCTTTCATTTTCTATCTCTAATGAGTTGTCTAAATTATCTACTTAGTTTTATAAATTAGGGAGATCTAAACTATTTTCGTTTTATTCAGAGTGTTCTAAATGAGGATTACTATTCTAGACTAGAGAATAATTTTTCAAAAAATCCTCTAATGTGAATAGATATTGCTATAATTCTTCAAGTCTCAAAGATTGCACAAGATTTTAAACATACCTGTCCCTTTTATTTCTCTCTAACTTTTATTTTTCATACTTATTAATGAGGTCTAAGACTTCATACTGCTTCTCTCTTTAAGCTCTTTATTGAATCTCTTCTAGATCTTTATTAAATTTAATTTAGGCCTGCTGAATCCATTAATTGGCTTTTGCTTCTTCCTCTGCAACTATTTGATTGTACTACTCATTCACTATGATATCACAGAAGCATTTCTCACACAAGAATTGAGGCTTCTGAATGTAACACTTTATATTTAGCGTGCCAATTATATCATATTGCTCTAGTTTAAGGGGCTGGAGGGGCGCAAATATCCTGAAATAATGACACTCATCTTAGCAAATTGTGCAGTGTTTTATTTGCAGGTTAAATTTACTTCTGAAAGTCAAATTATATTATTCTCCGTGGATGGATTCCATTTTATATTTATAATTGTAATGAACTCCTTAAGTAAATAATAAATCCCTCTTGAATATTTAAATATTAAAAAAGTTAGATTTTTTATTTATATTTTTCCTCAATCACAAGTGGAAAAAAGAAAATAATGATTCAGAGTAGAATAATTAAATGATTTTCATAACTCTCGAATATGAGAATATTATTATATTAACCTGCAAAATATTTTCTAACTAAAATTTAAATACAAATGATTTATCTTATGAAGATAATTCTCCTAATTTATTTATATCTGCATTCATATAGTATAATTAATTAAAGACCTATTCTCTTGTTTTTACTAACATTAAAACATGATTTAAAAAAAAAAATATTAAAAGTAAGTTTTCAAGTTTGAATAAAAAATTCTTATATTTTTATGATGAGAAAATTTATTGATATCATTAAGAATTATTTTTCTCTATTTTTCTATTTTTATCAAATTAAGAACTTAGAAATATTTGAATTTTATTATTTCTAAATTAATTTAAAAATTCTTTCATAATTTTAACTTTAATGAATACCAATTCTGATAGATTTCAGTCATTCGTTCAATAAATTAATCTAAATTTATGTATCAACTTATTTCGCTTCGAGAGTTCTTTTAATAATAGGCAACTTAAGATTTTAATCAATTAGGAATATTAAATAAGTTAATCTCATAGAATCCATTATAAATTTGAAGATATTTATTTATTTTTAAGGAAAATTGAAAATATAAACTAAAAATAAATAATTAAAAAACACTGCTTATTTAAAGGAAAAAAATTTTGTTCTTGAAAATTAAATTATATGATAATTTGATTGTAAATAATCTTAAATTAAATTATTACCGAATAAAACTTAAGAAATAAAAGAATTAAAAAAAAATTATACGTCAAACGATTAATTTTTGTTCGATTTAGTTTTTGACGAGCTTTACTCTCTCTAAAATTTCTTTTTTTGCATCGATTTTAAAGCTTTTCAACTGCTTATTGATCATCTTATTGAGATTGATTTCCTTGATTATTCCGTTTTGAATTTCTTTTTAAAATGTCTCCACTATTTGATTTTGAACTTCTTGGAGTCTCATTGCCTTTTGTTCTCCCTTGGAAATATCTAATTGGATTTCATCGTTGAGGTTTTACATTAATTGCTCTAAGATTTCTTTGGTCAAGATTTTGAAACTACTTGAGACTTTTTCAACTGGGCTTCTTAATCAACAAACTATTTGCTATAGAGGTTCAGTTTGGAATTCCTGGGTCCAAATTTCTTGAATTCTCTCCGAAAGATCATGTAGCACACTTTTGAACTCCAAAATTAAAGGCAACTTCATTTCTCTAGCCATATTCAGTAGCTCTTCTGACTCTTTAATTTTCTTCTATGTATCCTGTAGCTTTGATTCCAACTCTTAATTCTTGCTCTTTATATTATCATAGAGTTCAATCTTGAGTTTAGTTTATACATCTTTCTTTTCCTATTTAAGAACGCATTGCGAGCAGAGCATTTTAAATTTGACTGTGTAGGTTAGCTATTTCGGCAAAGAGGAAACATCTAGATCACTCAATTGTTTGATCACATAGTAATCTGATCTAAAATTCACTTTAGTCAGCTTCTATTTGCAATCTTCACAAAACTAATCTCCCACTAAGTTTAATGGCTCAGTAGTCACCTTCATTTCTTTCATAATACTTATTAAAGTAAATTTTTATATTTTAAAACATATAGTCTTAAATATATTTATAAAGGGGATTGAATATTTAATTTTAAAAAAGGAATATATAGCTCTAAAATATTATAAAATATAATATTAAAGCTATGCATACTTTATAAAGAATATATATTTATCTTCAAAAGATAGATAAGATTACTATAAAATTCTAATTTTTTGAATATTTGATTTATAAATAACAAAAATATCTCACGTATTTAATCGTTTAAAGGAGATTGGGTTTTATTTCTATTTTTTCTTTTATATAATAATAATAAGAAGTAAAAATATATAATTTTAACAAAATTTTTGCATGGTGGAATTTGAAATGAAGAACTTTTCAAATTTTAAAACTAAAATAATCTTCTTTTTTAAGAAGTTAAGGAAAAAAATAATTGATTTTAATAAAGTGGAATTCGCTGATTATCATAGGTGGATTAACTTATAATATATAAATTATGCATATTAAAAATTCCTATCCCTTATGAATAAAAAATAATAAATATAAATTATTGTTTACAATTTTACATAATATTCTCTTAAATAATTTAAGCTCTTAATATTAATCAAATGATAAATTTGCTTTCAATTTACTTTTTCACTAGATCTATTCTGTCAAGAATTTCTTTCTTTTCTTAAATTTTTAAGCTTTTGATATGCTTATTAACCTTTTCATGAAAACATTTCTCCTTAAATATACCAATTTTTAAATCCTTTGAATATGTCTTCACAATTTCATTCTGAACTTGTAGCATTCTCGCAATTTTTGCTTCAGCAGTAGAAGTATCTAATTAGATTTCGCTTTTTAGATTTTGCAATAATTTCTCTAATACTTCTTCGGTAGAGATTTTGAAACTACTTGCTACTTTGTCAAAGGGACTTCTTAGTTGAGATACTAGCTCCTAAAGTTGTTTTGATTTCAAATCCTAAGACCAAATTTCTTCAATTCGTTTAGAGATTTCACTCATTACACCTTTGTATTCTAATAGCAAAGGTAATTTCATCTTTCTTTCTAAGTTTATGAATTCCTGTGAGTCTTTAATTATCTTCTGGGATTCTTCAAGCCTTCTTTCAAAATATTAAATCTTCATCTTTATTATAGAATCTAATTTACTCTGTGAGTAATATAATTAAATCTCTCTCTCATTTATTTTAATTAAGCATTATTTGAAGACCATTTAATATTTGACTGTTTAGGTTATTTATTTTGGCAAAGAGGAAAGGTCTAAATCACTAAGATCTTTAATCGAACAGGAATATTCAAGCAATTTCACTTTACTGATCTTTTAATTGCATTCTTCAAAAAAATTGATCACCTTCTAAGTGGATTGGCTCAGTAGTCACAACAACTTATTTCATTAGATTATTATAATCAATATATTATAATAAATAAGTTCATTTACATTTATAAAGAGGCTTCTATATTTATAGAAAAATAAAAATTTAATTTCATTTATTACAAAGTCATAATTTAAGGAACCCTAAAATTATAATTATATTTAACACGAATATTTTAATGAGTTTATAGAAAATAATTTATAAATAAGCACGTATATTCAAATGTAAAGATAAACATGATGATTATAATTAAAATAGTTAAAAATTACCAGAAAATGAATTAGGCGCTAAAATTAATTTTTATTTTAATTATAATTAATGATAAAATTTATTAAACTTTATTATTTTAATAAATTGTTTGATTATTAGATTAAATACTTTAATATAATTTTTTTAATTGGTAAATATAAGCGTAATTATGAATTTAAGTCGTATTATTTTTAAATTTTTTTCCCGTGAAAAGATTTAAAAATATTAGAGTTAAAATTCATTAAAAATAATTTGCATATTCTTGAAGCAAATTTATTCCTAGTTTTTAAAAAATCATTCTGTAAATATGACAATAAGAATTTATCAAAATTTCAAACTTTTGACATTAACAAAATTTATATTTGAAATTTAGCTTTAAATATTTTAATTTAAAAATGAGAAGCCATTTAAATAAAGGCAAATTTTTTTTATAAAGATAAAATATAATACTGTCTTAAAATATAAGCTTTAAGCTAATTTTAATCCTCTATTTTAAAATAAACAACATTTTATCATAAATAATTATAAATCAATCAATTCTATTTATTATAACCTCTAATTTTTATTTTATTTAAAAAATATTGAGTTTTTGATATTAGTCAGACTTTAAATTTGTCATCAATTTATTTTTACACGAGCTCTAATCTCTCGCACAGCTCTTTCTTTTCTTTTATTTAAAATCCATTTATTTGCTCACTTAGCATTTTTTGTAAACTGTTCTATTGGAGTAAGCCGTTTTATAATTCGTTTTTGTAAGTGTTCATAATTTCATTTTGAACTTCCAAGAGTCTTTAGACCTTTTCTTAACCAATAGAAATATCTGATTTGACCTATTAGTCTAAATTTTGCAAAATCTTTTACAAGTTTTCTTTTGTTAAGGCCATGAATTATCCTACTACTTTGCCAAACGGTCTTCATAACTGGAAGACGAGGTCTTATAATTGTTCAGACTGTTAATCCTTCTACCAAATTTTATCGATTCCATTCGAGAGATCACAAAACACATTTTTATATTCTAATACCAAAGATAAGTCCGTTTCCTTTTCAAAACTTAGGAGTTCCTGTAAATCTTTAATTTATTTCTGCTATTCTTGTAGCATTATCTGCTACTCTTCGTTTTTCAACTTCATTTAATCATACTGCACTACTTTTATGTTTCAGTCATTTTTTCTCTCTCTTAGTTTCTGATCACATTATTGGCACAAAACCTTAAACTTAACAACATAATTAACTTATTTTTGTTAAGAAGAAAGGTCCAGGTTTTTCAATCCATCAACTAAATAGCTGCCTTCTTACAAATAAACTCTCTCAATCTTTTACTTGCACTCTTTGCAAATTATCTCACCAATATTGATCTTTGTACTTAATAATTAAATTTTCCAATATATATTTATTATATAATGGATAGACTTTTTATTATGACTCTAAATATTTAAAATATTATTATTATAGTAATGCATAAATTTTTAGTTCATTTTTTAAATCATTGAAATGTAGCATTGTATTCAAAGAGATAAGCATGCTGAATTAGATTAAAAGAATTTGATAACATTTTTAAATAGATTCAAAATTGAATAAAAAACCACGATAATCAATTATATTGTGTAATTTTTAAAATTATCTAAAATAAATTAAACTAATAAACTAATCAAACGATAAATTTATAACCAATTTATTATTTCACGAGCTCTAATCTTTCACACAGCTCCTTCTTTTCTTCAATTTTGAAGCTTTATATTTGCTCTCTTAGCATCTTTTGTACGCTGTTCTCTAGGAGTATGCCGTTTTACAATTCATTTTAATAAGTTTTCATAATTTCTTTTTGAACTTCCAACAGTCTTTTTACTTTTTCTTCACCTAAGGAAATGTCTTATTTGACCTATTAGTCTAAATTTTGCAAAATCTGTTAAAAATTTTCTTTCGTTAAGGCCATCAAATGATCAACTACTTTGCCAAAAGGTCGTCTTAATTGACAGACTAGTTCTTATAATTGTTAAGACTGCGAATGCTTCGACCAAATTTCATCGATTATATTCGAGAGATCACAAAGCACACTTTTGTGCTCTAATACCAAAGATACGTCCCCTTCTTTTTCAAAATTGAGGAGTTCCTATAAATCTTTAATTTGTTTTTAGTATTCTTGAAGCTTTCTCTCCTATTAATCTCTTTTCATATTCACTTAATCATACTGTGCTGCTTTTTATCTTTAGTCCTTCTTATTCTACTTTATCTTTTGATGGCATTATTAGCACACAACTTCAAACTCAACAGTATACTTGATTTATTATGGAGAAGCGGAAAGGTCTATGTTTTTTAGTCCATCAACAAAATAGGAATTTTAAATTAAATTTGCTATCTGAATCTTTTAGTTGCACTCTTTGCAAAATTAATCTCCAGCCAAATGAATTGGATCTGTTGTTACCTTAACCTTCATCATTAGATTTAGGAAACTAATATTATTTATATTATATTATGGATATGCTTTAAATATGACTATCAAGCAAATTTAAATGTTCAATTATCTCAGAAAATATATTTAAACATGCTTGCTTTATTTTGTATTTTGAAGGATAGTTAATTTAAGCATGCTGAATTAGTTGCAAAGATTTTAAAACTTGTTTAAATAAAATCAAAATAAGTTGATTTCATAATTGCACAAGAATAGCCAATTACTTCAAGCATTAATTTGTTAAGATTAATTTCATAATTATTATTTATCATAATTTAACTGTAGCATTTTATTGGATTGTTGCCTTGATTCTCCAAAAGATCTATTCTAAATACAAAACTCCTTTATTTAATATTTTAACAATTGGGTTTTCTCCCTTTAAATTATTTTCAGATGTGAATTTATAAATTTGACTGAAAATATTTTATAAAGCTGCAATTCTAAAATAATTTATTTACTATAATCAATTTATCTCAAAATAATTAAAAAGAAAATTGAAAAATTGCAAATTTAAGTAGCATTGATTCAATTTTATTTTAAAAAAGTTAGTCGATGTCTTTCAAATCATTAAATTTAATTTGTTCATATTTTAATTAAAGATAAAAATAATAAAAAATTTATTTCTCAGACCCTTCAGTTTAATTGAAAATTATAAAGTTATTTATTTTTGAAAAACATAAAATATTCACAAGAATTAAGGTTTATGATAAATTT
Source organism: Tetmemena sp. SeJ-2015 (assembly GCA_027382625.1). Classification (NCBI taxonomy): domain Eukaryota; phylum Ciliophora; class Spirotrichea; order Sporadotrichida; family Oxytrichidae; genus Tetmemena; species Tetmemena sp. SeJ-2015. Next base: position 19,412 of record JAJKFJ010022931.1, read on the forward strand.
TAATTTCACAGAAACTAAAACTTACTTAAAATATATTAATTTATTGTTTCAATAAAACTTTAAAACATTCAATAAGGTATAATTACTCTTCACAAATCAGTTTTATCTTCTCAATTTGAATACTAATTGAATTTTGAAGAAACAGCTGGTTAAATTAATTCCTAATTGCTTTGATCTAATCTCCATTAAGTTAGCTTTAAATTAAAATAAACCACAGTTTTTGAATTCAAGGCAATTAAACTCCTATCTTATATTTGTAAATATAAAAAAATGCTAATTAAGAATAAAATTATAGTCTATAAAATAAATCCTTTTGTTTATAAATTAAAAAAGCTTAAAATAAATCTACATTTTATAATTTTTAAATTTCTAAAATAAATTAAACTTTTGATTTTACTCATACAATAAATTTTGAGTCAATTTATGTTTAAACTAGTTCTAATCTCTAGTGCAACTCTTTTTCTCCTCTATTTGAAGCTGCCACTAAGTATTTTTTACTAAAAAGGAGTATACAGTTTTGCAATTCATCTTAATAAGAGTTCATAATATTTGCAGAATTTCCAAGTTTCTTTTCTCTTTTTCTTATCCAATAGAAATATCTAATTTAGCCTATTAATCTAAATTTGCAAAATCTACAACAAAGATATTTTGGTTAAGGCCTTAAAATGACAAACTATTTGATACTAGCTCTTATAATTATTCACATCGCTAATCCTTCTACTAAATTTCATCCATTCTATCAGAGATATCGCTTAGTACAATTTATGCTCTAATCGCTCAGCTAAATTCATTTGTTTTGCAAAATTAAGGATCTCCTATTAGTCTTTGAATAGCTTCTGGTATTCTTGAATTTTGTTTCCTACTCTTCGCTCTTTAGTTTTAATTGTTCATATTTGTCTACTTTTTTATATCTGTCTTATTTTTATGATCCTATTTAATCAAAGCAATATCAGCACAAAATAGAGAATCCAACAGAATATATAATTTTAGGCCAAAAAGAAAGATCTATGATTTTCAGTTTATCAGTCAAATGGCAATAATCTCACAGATAATCTCTATCAATATTTAATTTACACTCATTACAAAATTTATCTTCTACCAAGTTTATTGATTCACCTTAACTTCAATCATAATTTTAATATTTTATTATTTATTAAAATAATGTAATTTTAATATAACTATCAAACAAATTCGAATAGTCATTTATGTAAGAATATAAAATCAGCTTATTTTATAAATCTTATATTATGTTAACATAAAATTAATAAATTCAAAACATCCTTCTCTTACTCTATTTCTGAATTGCAAATATTTTTAGTTAATTATTCTAGATTAATTTAAAACATTTAAAAATTAAAATAAAATTTTGCTGAGCAAGTCCTCATAAAATCTAAAATCATAAAGTCAATTAAACGGATCCTATTACCAATAGATTTAACCCAAATTTAACGATTTTAAAATAAGTATATAAGATTTTCAAACTTCTTAAGAACCGCATCATTTCAAATAATAAAGCTTCTAGTTTCAATTTAAATTGTTCAAACCATATGAAAGTTAATTTATTTATAATACTAATAAGCTTAAATTGGATAAATAACAAATGAACTATAAAATATATTCTACATAACAATTCCTTTTTAATAAAAAATAAAACCTCAAAATAAAAATTGGTTGTATTTTTAAACTTTACCAAAAAGAAATTAAGGCCTTGATCTTAATCAGAAAATAAATTTGTCATCAATTTATTTTTTTACGAGATCTAATCTCTCAAGAAGCTCTTTCTTTTCTTATATTTTAAAGCTTTTCAATTGTTTGTTGACCATCTTTTGTAAGCCACTTTCCTCCAGCACTCCATTTTGTAATTCTTTTCGGAAAGTCTTCATAACTGAACTTTAAAATTCTTAGAGTTGTTAGGCCTTTTCCTCCCCAATTGAAATTTCAGTTTAGACTAACTCGACTAATTTTTGTAATATCTACTAAAAGATTTCTTTACTGAGGGCTATGAAACGACCCAAATCCTTGTCAAGTGGTTTTCTTAACTAACAAAATAGTTCTTCTAGCTGTTCTGATCTTTAATCCTTTAACCAGATTTCTTCAATTCTCTAAGAGAGATCACTCATTACAATTTTATGCTCTAACACCAAAGGTAAACTCATTTCTTTAGCTAAATTTATGACATTCTATTAGTCTTTGATTAATTTCTGGTATTCTTGCAGCTTCAACTCCTACTCATCGCTTTTCTTCTTCAATTTATCATATAGTTCTGCTTTCTTAATGTCCTCCGACTTTTTCAAGGTCATTTTCTCATCGCATCACTAGCAGAAAACCTTAAACATAACAATGTACTTTACTTGTTAAGGAGAAGAAGAAAAATCAAGGTTATTCAGTCCTACTGCGGAATATCATTCTTCTCGCAAATTTACTTTCTCTAACTTAGATTTGCACTCTGAGCAAAACTTGTCTCCTAACAAGTGGATTGGATCTGAAGTCACTAACACTTAGGCCATTAGATTAAATATATTAAAATTATTTATAATTTGTCAGAAATTAAGGGACTATAAACACGACTCTTGACAGAATTGAATATTCATTTATTTAAGTAAATTTTATCACCAAACAAAAATCTTTAATAAAATATATCTTATTCTATTTATTTTGAAAGAGTTTCATTTTAAGTGTGACCGATAAGTCCAAAGCAAATTAGAAAATAAAATAAATAACTTTATTTATTCTGAAGAAAATATGAAATATAATTAATTGCTAAGAGCATTTGAATGTATTTTATAATTGCTTAAATTATGAATTAATTTAAAATTTACATTTAACTATAGCATTCAATAAATGTATAAATACTTTGTTATCTTAAGGAACTCTTAAATTTACCAATAAATATTATATTCCCATTGATGAGTCCTTAAAGTTAAAATATCTTTTACCTTTCCTGATATTTCTTCATGTTATTGAAAATTTTAGAAATTATAATTGAATCTATAAATAAGGATTTCATTTAATCATTTCAGCTTAAAAATAATTTATAATTGAAAGAATTGCATATATTAAGAAAGAATATTTCTTTCTTTTTTGTACATAGCTAATCTAAGTCTTTTTAGATATAATCATATTCTAAAATTATAAATCACTTATATATCTCCTACCAAGTGGATTGGCTCTGAAGTCACTTTTACTAATGTTATTCAATTTATGCAATATTAATAGAAAAGATTTAGATAATCTTTAAATAGATCTTTTCATCAAAATTAAATATTTTAAAATTCAATTGTCTTATTTCAATAGTATTAAATTAATAATTTATCTTATCCATCTTTTTATTTTGATAGGGTACCCTTGTAAACATGTAATGCGAGTTCCAAAAAAATATAACTTAAAAATTAAATGAAATAATAATGACCTTATTTACACTTAAAACATTTATAGAAAATTAGATTCAAAATTTCTAACTCTTTTAATAATTAATTAACTTTTGTTTATTTTAAATCATTGAGCTGCTATATTCTACTGTATGATGAGATTGATTTTCTTGAGAAAGTCTTTCTTTTATTACAAATTAATTTAGGAGACATTCTAATTATAGGTAAAATTGTATCGAAATAATAATTAGAAATTTATCTTAGTCTATATTTAATTAATTTAAGTCAGAATTATAAATTTTTCAATTAAAATAATTTATGAAAATTGAAAAAATCATCATTATTTTAAAATTTTAATTATATTTTTAGTGATAAACCTTAATCATATCAAATTAAAAAATGAAGAATTTATAAATTTATCTTACTCAACTAGGTTAATATGAGCTATTATAAGTAAGTTAAGATACATAAAAAAATAATTTTAGGATTCTAAATGTTAATTGGCTATTATGGATGATATAACTTTTTAACTGGCATTATTTTAAAATTTCTTTTTTATTTTTTACATAATAACCTAATTTGGTTTAATCCTCTTTTATAATGAAGTTATTAAAAAGCGGGAGATCTATTGTCTTTTTATTGATTAGACATTTATATTTCTAAATGAATTCACCATGAACTTTCTTAATCTCCTTCTAGTCTTATTCAGCTTTTTCAATCTCACTTTCTACCTCCATCTTGAAGTCATTTAGAACTTGACTTTTAAACGTAGACTCAAGTACTGAGATCTTCCTTGCTAGATTCTAGCATATACTGTCTATCTTGCTTTATTTTTAGCTCTTAATTATTTCGTCAAACGAATTTGAGCAATCCTCTAACACATTCATGAATTTAAAGAAGCTATCAAAGTCATACTATTCACGCATTTTAAGTTTAAATTAAGATTTTCGAGGTTTTGATTATTTAATCTCCATCAAAATCTATTCTTTGTAGCATGTTTAGCATAAAATCTTAAAAGATTCAATTTCCATGCAGTCATAAAAATTGATAGGAAAATATTTCTATGGTTAACCTTGATAGATCTTAAATTCTTCTAACTATTTTTGACAAATTTCGCACTTATCATTTGTCTAAAATTATTATAGCTCAGAATTTATTTGAGAATAATATTAATGTTTATATTAAAATAAAATTGATTAACGAGTGGCAGTTAATTATGTCCAGTTTAAAATAATAATTAGACTACTACTTAATAGAGAATGAATTCTAAGAACTTTATTTCCTTGATACTTTTGAGTGGAAGCGATCACAAAAGAGTTTAAGCGATAAAAAAAACAAGAAGTAGATAATGAAAAAAGGAGATAATGAGTGTCACTATATCTCTCGCAGCTTTGATATGGTATACTGATTATTAAAGAAGAAACTAATACTGCAGAAATAGAATTGAAAAACTAAACTGCCACTTTTTGGCTGAAGGCATAACCTGAAAGCTACATTCAGGCAATATATCGTTAGATTTACTTATTATGTTGTAGAATATCTTAGACTGGCTTAAGGTCAGCCACTACAAGAGAAAATGTTTGCTTCATCTAAGTATCATTTATAGCGATTGGGTTTAATTTTTCAGATTTTGCAATCTTATTGAAATTCCTCTTCTTTTGAAGATTTAATCTTTATGTTTATATATATTTTATTTGGATATACATTTATAATTCAAATTTTATAAAAGAATTTTGATATTTAAATTCACTGTTATATTATATTAGTTTTTCAAGATCTATCGAACAAGCTTTTGATGAGTGGGGAAATCCGTGATTTCAACTGCCACCGTGTTTTTGTCCCACTTATTATTTTAGCCAATCACATATTTTAATTAAATTTTATACTATATTGTTTAATGAAGAGTTAAAGTTCATAGGTTGCCATAGGAAATTATCTTTACAATAAATTTAAATTATTTAATATTTATACTTAAATATATTTAACTTTTTAAATATTATGATATTAATTATTAGAAACAATTACATTTCATTTTTTAGATTGAGACCAATCTTATTTTTAATGAACTATAAATTTGGGATAATAAACTTATGAATAATTCTTATTCGAATTCAAGTTTTGTTAAATAAATTTATTTACTCTAGTTACATTCTCAACTAAATTATTTATCATATTATTAAGTAAAAGAGCTTTTTAAAGAGTTATGTCTTTTAAATTAAATTATAATTTATATTCTTCTTTTAGTGATTTATAAATTTAATTTTTAAAATAAATTAAAATTGTTGGTTTCAAAATTTAATTACTGGGTGTGTTGTGTTTTTTGTGTATTGGGTAGTAAAATTAAATCAATTAGCCAATTCTGAGAAATTATTAAAAAATTTTCGTGCTTCCTTTTAGCATTACTATGCTTTCCCTTACTTAATTATTAAAATTTCAATATTCTAATTGTCTAGAATTTTATAGAGCAAATTTTGTTAATATTTGAAGCCCCCATTATCATTATAACCTAAATAACCCAAGCAGAAAAAAATTACCGACAAGTTTAATAATTTAAAATTATAAAATAGGATAATCTAAATAAACAACAGTGATTAAATGACTTAAATAGAAACGATAATCTACTTAAAGCAAGCGTTGCAAACAATATATGTTATATCCAGTACAAAATTAATTTAAATGATTGCATTTTTAAATGCTTTAGATTAGTTTTAAAGATAAAAATTTTCTAAAATAAATCAATATGAAGTACGTAATTTTATCTTAGTGAATAATAAATAGCGAAAATTTGATTGAAATGTTTTTATTTATTTAATTATTATTTCTACTTTTCATTCAACCAAATAATCATTTAACTGAAGTATTCTCCTGAATTACTAATTTGATCCTCTCAAGAAGCTCTTGTTTTTATTGCAAATTAATTTATGACACATTTTAACTATAGCCAAAATTTCATTGGAAAGTAAAATTTAAATTTTTATAAAATATGATTATTTAAATCAATGGCAGTATGAAATATCTACCTCCATTTCAATAAATTATGAATAGTAGAATAAGCTTTGAAAATATTTAAATGATAAGATTAATTCAGTAATTAAAAGAATAAGTATAAATAAACTCTCAGAAATGTTTATAGAGCAGCTTATATGGAAAAAAGATTAATAATTTTTTAATTTATTAATTAAGTGCAGGTGAATATAAATTTTAACAGCCTTAATTATAATTTAACTTTCTAGATAATTTATTTATTTCCCGATTTTAAATTATTGCTCTACTATAATGAAGCTGTTAAAAAGCGGTAGATCTATGGTTTGCTGCTCTATCAGAGATTTGAATTACTGAATAAATTTACTCTAAACTTTCTTAAGTTCTTTCTAGTCTTATTCTGCCTTTTCAATATCGCTTTCTACCTCCAACTTGAAGTCATCAAGAATTTCACTTTTGAATTTAGTTTCTAGTTCTGTGATCTTCCTAGCTAAGTTCTAGCAAATGTTGTCTATCTTTCTTTATTTGTGGCCTTTGCTGATTTCGTCAAACGTATTAGAGCAATCCTCTAGCACATTCATGAATTTAAAGAAGTTATCGAAGTCATACAATTCACACATTTTATGTTTGAATTAAGGATTTGATTATTCAATCTCCAACTAAATCTATTATAGGTAACAGAGCTAACATAAAACCTTAAAATTGCAAATTTACAAGTAATGATGCAAAATGTGAGGAGTATATTTTTGAGGCTAAGATTGATAGATCTTAAATTCTTCTATTGTCTTTTGACATGTTTCACATTGTGTAGTTTAAATTATAGGTGCGTTTCGGATTGTGAGTTCGAGTTCAAATATTGTCATATCTAAATTTTATATTATTTTTATTATAATTATTGTATAATTTAAAGACATTTAGAATTTTAAAATTAAAAATTCCATTAATTGTATGAATTATTAGAAATGGTAATTTTTAAAGTTTATCTATCGCACATATTTTTAGGAGAAATATATTGATAAGCGCAAATTTTTTATTTTAATTTAGAATGATAAACTGTTTCAGATCGATTTATTTCATATATGCTTTTATTTAGGTAGATAATTTAATTTATCAATTTAAACTATAAATAAATTTATTAAATAAAATTCTCTTAGAATAATTTGAAGATTTTACATGCACAGATCTTTTCTATATTATTTTGTAATTTTATTTACTATAAGCTAAAATTAACAAGTAAGAAGAATCATATTAATTTAGAATATTCAAATTATAAATAACTAAGCTAGTAAAGCATAGTTTTATATTTATGAAAAGAATAAGAAGTACCCATGAATTATTATAATTTTTCTGAATAAGCAAAATAAAATATTTTATAGTGCTAATTTTGCCAATAATGGAAGTCTCACATAATCATTTTAACTCACATAAACTAGGAAAATAAGGTATGCGATTAATAAAGACATAACTCAGAAATATAAAATAAGGATAATGATCGCTAGAATTAACACCAATAATAAAAAGAATAAAATTAAAATTGCGACCTTGTAAAAAATAATTAGCTTAATGGGGGTAAAAATAGCAGAAAAGTATATTGTTCAGATTGTTTCGAAAAGAATTTTATTAGAAATCATTAGACTGTTAGCTATTTATTGGAGGAAAATTAGAAGAAAATAAAAGATCTAGAGATATAAATAGCGAATTTAGAGCAAAAAAATGTAGAAATTAAAAGATAGGTCCGAAGCTCAGTTATCCAAAATGTAAATATGAAAATGCCAGTAAATAATAATTGCGAATAAAATGATAATGAAGATATAGCCATCTAGTAGTATCTCCAAGAATTGGCTGATTAAGAATTTGAGGATTCTAAATCCTAAAATCCAAATGTACTTTAAGAAAGGATTGATAATTAATTAGAGAAGCAGAGAGATATAAAAGAAATGCTAGATTACACAAAGTTTAAAACATAGCAAGCTCTGATTTAAAAACTAGATGAAATAGAGATATAAATATACAAAATGCAAGGCATTAAATTAGAAGAGTCTCAATTATAAAGAATAAAAATGGTGATGCTGCTGAAAATTAATATCAAAAGCTTTCTTAGAGAATATTCCAAAGCACTCATTTATTGATTAAATAGAGCATAGAGAAATCTATTCAAGTCCTCAAAGACAAAATAAAGTAGCATAAATAATAGTAATAGGATATTAAAATTGTGTAAGAGGAGTTCCTAAATAAATATAAGGAACTTTTAGAAAAGGGCATTCTCAATCAGCTAGCTTCTAATGGATGTTCGAAAATAACTTAAAAGAAAAGTCAATCAACAAAGTTTATTAAAGATTTAGAGTGTGTAAAGGCTATTCAAAAAGATTATTATGATTTAATTGATATAAAAAATTAATGAATATTTAAATAATAATACTTAATTCAAATTATAAAATTAATATAATTATGGGAATTAAATTGAAATGAATTTAAGGAGATTAGAATCAAATTAAAATACAAAGAATGGTGTTTAAATTTAAAAGCTGTTATTAAGTTGAGTTTGATTTTATTGCAGAGTTAATTTGTTTGAAGTTTATCATTTAAATTTATTGGATGGAGTGTTTCTTTTGCCATAGCCCTTTAGAGTTGAAGTTCTTCGCCTACATAGGTTATGAAGGTTTCTAGGTAGAGAGGAAAAGTTTAAGGCACACAGTTTCTGATGCGATTATCTCCAACAACATGATGAAGCATAAGAAGTTATCTTGTAAGGGCTGCTTTGATCTAGAAATAAGCAAGTGGGCTTCAGCAAAAGGTTTATTGAGTGGCTAGCAATAAGTTTAAGCACCACCGATTTAGCAATCTTAAAAGCAAGAAGTAAGGGAAGAGTTCGAGGCCTGGTCTCCTGTGTAGACTCAAATGTAAGACGATAGAGAATCGCAGAATGAATCTCTGAGTAAAGTAAATCTAGAAAGGGATGACTTAGAGGAGAGTTGGAATAAGGATTTTAGCAAGAGACTACAAAGATCGAAGGATATATCCCCTGCTCTTAACTTCAAAGAGATGATCGAGAAAGAGCTCAGCATGAAAAAGCGTTTAGAAGAGTAAAAGATGGTCGAGTAAAAGATGCAAATCACAAAGCAGATTCTTCAAACTCTTCCTTAAAGCGTAGGATTGAAAAGAAGAAGAATGGATGATGAAAGCTCGGATACTAGTGCGAGTTCAGTGGCTAAGTTAGACATAGAGAAGTTTCAAATGGAAATAGTAAAGCCAAAGCAAACTGATAAACCTATGATGAATTAAATTATCGATCCTTCAGTCCAAATCATAGATGAGAAAGTCATGGAGGATTTATAAAATAAATTGGAGCTTGAGCAAATTAAGTCTGGCTATTTTTGGAAGGTATTTGAAAAGCTCTAGAATAAACTCAAGTTAATAGAAAAGCTTGAAGGTGTGAGAAAAGAATTCTAATAAATCATTTCAGAAGAGAATTAAAAGAAAGTTCGATGCAAGCTTCAAGTAATTTCAGAGGATTTCCAGGAGATAAGATCTTAAGAGTCCTAATAAGTTAAATTGGATTAGACTATTCTCAAAGATAATATCCAGCAAGTTTTAGAAGCAAAGATTACGCAAGCCTTTAGTTCAACTTTGACTCAACACATAGAGAATTTTATAGCTGACCTTTAGAAGAATCTTGAAATGTCTAAAATGAGTTTTGACCAAGTAATTGAAGTTGAAAGTGAGTTTATTGATAAATACAAGCCTCTCTTTGATAAGGAAATGTTGAATTTGAACTTCTACGTTGAGGCTTTTAATAAGGATAGAGAGCTTCTCTAGATAACTAGGAAGAGTAATTTGATAAAGTAAGCTTAGGACATTTAAAATGAGGTGGTGGGGATGATTAAAGTAAAGCCTGAAGAGGTAATTTCTATAATTGAAGAGGATGAGACAATGATGAATTGATTATTTATAATTAAATTAAATCTTCTCACTAGTCTAAGCTTTTTAATTTAAATATTGCAATTAAAAATATATTTTATATCTAACTTATCAAAAAAAGCTATGCTTCTCAAAAGAAGAGAAGGGCCTTTATTCAAATTAATTTATTATATCCTCCATCTTTCTTCAAAATAAATTTAGTTTTAAAAATATAATTTTCTTTTAAATAATTAAAAAAGTAGAAAAGGTATGAGGATATATGCGCAATTCATCATACATGTTTTATTTTAAAGATATTAAATATATAAGTTTATATTATAATAAAATGATCTCTCAGTTTTGAAAAAAATTAAAGATAAATCTGTGATAATTTTTTATTTTTATAATAATTTTTAAGCAAAATAAGTAAGAAACAATTTACACTATGGTGGAAAGAATATAAGTAGTTATTTGCTAAATTTGTAGGAATTCTTAGCAGTCTTTTTATATTAGCAACGAAGCATTAGACCAATCTCTTTCAGTATTATAATAAGAGAATTTTGAAAAAGCTCAATTTGTTGATAAAGATCAGGAGCTGAACTATCTTAAAAGTTAAATAATTGTTTGTAGAGATTGCCATATCAATATCCTTTAAAATGCTCTCAAAATTTTAAGAGAGTAAAAATAAAATGAAGATGAGAATTATCAACAACCTTAGGAGCTCCAGTAGATTGATTATCTTACAATAAATATTTAATTATCAACCCTAAAATTTGTATCTCTCATCTAAATAGAAAATGCCAGGCCTTATCCTTATTCCTTCTAGAAAAATTCCAAATACTCTTCTCATTTTTACTATAAAGGCAAAGACACAACTGGAATATGTATAGCTAGTAATCTAGCTATGATAATCAAAAATTTCTCACGAACTTTACTCTAGCTGATGATTACTAAGTAGAGCACATTATTTTCTTGCTTTTATGTATCCACCCTAATTTTAAGTTTAAAGATTTAAAAATTTTGATCTGCTTCTGATAGTCAAATACGATTGGACTCTCTCTTTATTATTTCCCCCAGAGATATCTTAATTTCCTTATTATAGTTGTAATTTATTGGAGAACTAAGTTTAAGTTAAAATAAATATAATTAAAGATTAACACGTGCAGTTGAGTATCTAACCAAAATTTAGATAATTATATTTTGACTTTAGATTCTGCTTAAAATTCTATAACCTAATAATTTTGCTCCTTTTATTGTGAGCTCATAGATAAGAGCTATAAACTTTATTAAATCTGTTGTAAAGATTAAGAATAGAGAGTTTAAATTGTCTTACTACCAAGGGATGCTGTTGAAACTAAAAACAAGATTATATACTTGCTAATAGATTATTGATAAATTAGATTGCTGGTGATGAATAAGCAATTTTAATTGCAAATAATTATTATTTTCTTAATTTAAAATACAATCTATCTTAATAAAGTTCTCAGCTATACTTATTGATTAACTTAAAAATCAATTATTTACCTTGGAGAATAAAATGATTGCTTTAAATAGTGTTTTCAAAGATTTAGAGAGATCTCCTTAAATATTTCACTCTCTCTATGATTTGAGATGCTAAAAAAGCAGATTTACAAATTTAAGATAAGTATGTTACCAAAAAGATAGAGTAGATTTAGTTTTGGAAAGAGCATTTAGAAGATGAACTTACTAAGATTATCTAAACTTAATTAAAAGAGCAAGATAGAGCTATTCTTGAAGAAAGTATTGAGTAATCTAAAACAAATTTGGTTTTTTAGGGATGAAATCAAAAATTTAATATATTTTTTGGAAAATTTTCCCTCTTAAAAATTTTTTGGAAAAAATTTTTTTTTCCCTTTTTTTAAAATTTTTTTTATGATGATAATTTTTTTAATTTTTGGCCTCAAAATTATTCATTTTAAATATGCAAAAAATAACTTATTTTATTTTACTTTATTCATAATTATTTTTTATTTAAATAATTTCAAAAAATAGTGAGTGATTAAATTTTTTATAAAAAAAAATTTATTTTTTTTTTAAAATTTTTTTTAAAATTAATAAATTTTTTTATTTTTATGATAAATATTATGAATAAATTTTTTTAAAATTTCTAAAAAAAGTAAACACAACTCCTCTTATTAAAAAATTGGGAATTTTTAGGAAAATCAAAAAAAAAATTTTACAAAAAGGGAAAATATTTAAAAGGCTATATAAAATATTCTATCTTATCTTTCCTGGAGAATCGCATTATAATAGAATATTGAATTCTGTCTTAGCATAATAAAATGATTCAAATTAATAATTGAGAATAAAAATAATAGCTTTATAATGTCCACATTTTAAATTATATAAGCAGGACAGGCTTTGAAAATTCTTCTTTTGAGTTATATTATTACTTACTTTATTTCCTTTTAAGCTTAAATGAAAATCTTAGAAATCAATCTTAAAGTTTTAACAACTTTACAAGAACAGATCTATTTAAAAAGAGCGAGTTTTTTTTAATAGAGATTATATTAAATGGTATTTTGCTTGAGGATAATAAGAAGCTTGTAAGTGCAATTTATCACATATGATATGTATTTTATTTATTTTTCATAATAATATTTTCAATTTCAATTAGAATGAAGAAGAATCAGATGAAGAAGATTTGTAATTTGAGTATTGACTATATTATTTTCAATTAATCTTGCAAATTTCAAACGCTATTTTTAAGCCTTTTAAAATTTTTTAAATTTAAATTTTTTAAAAAATCTTTTACTTAAACTTTAAATTTGTGAATATATTTATAAAAATAGATCATCATAGTTTCTAAGCTTAACTTAAATTAATCTAATAAATTATAAGCTTTATTTTTTCTAGTGTATAGCTCTCTCTTTGAATATTTAAGATAGCATATATATTCCCCAAATTAAAAAATTTAAATTAAATTTTTTTTTTGAAAAAATTTTTTAAATTTAATGTTCAAAAGAATATTTGGGGAGCTCAAAATCTATATAAATAATGATTGCAATATCCAAACCTACCCCTTGCCCTCAATGTTTATAAAGGGCTGCTTTGATGAAGAAACAGAAGCACTCGATCTGCTGCAAAGTATGTATCACGTATGTAAATACTGCTATTAGAAAGAAACCCTCTGCCAAGAATTCGTGGTTGAATATATTGAAGCGTAAACACTGGAGAGATAAACCCTGCTTCATCATCTTTAATTAGAAAATTCTGTGCAAAAAAGATGGCTGGAAACTTTAGAACTTTGCTAGGAGGCTAGTAGAGTCTTTGAATTACAAGATCAATTCATTTTGAGTCAAGACACTTACACCTATAACTACTCTAAAAAGGCAATCACAGGAAGAAGAGATTCATCTCACACCTCCAATTTAGAGAAAGATAATTCAGTTTCAAGTTTTTCCTCTTCTTAAAATTAGTCTCTGAATCAGGAGTTGCAAAATGAAAGGGTCAAAATATACTTCAGCGAGGTGCTCGATAAATTTATGGAGGAGCTCTCTTCAGTTGTCAGCAAGCTCACAAAATTCAAGCTCACTTCTCTTTAGAAGGAGATTCTGAATCTATTAGAACCGGAGGTGAAAACATCGTCTCGAAAGTTTGAAAAATTGCAAGAATTAGAAAAGAAGTTTAAATAAGACTATTAAGAGCATTTGAAGGAGGGTGGAGTTCTCTCTGATCACATGTTCTAATAGGCTTTTGAGCGTAGTGGCCCTGGTCAAGACCTTTACTTAAAGACTTAGATTTACAAAAGAGCATTGGAGTTATACCATAGTACGACAGAAAGCAGCTGTTGCAATAGATTGGAAAATGGGGGAATTAGAGATCAGAGTTTATCGCCTGAGTATTATAGTGAGTAGTTCTAAGATTCTGAAAATGAAAATAGCATCTGGTACTAGAATTAATAAGCTCAAAATTTTAAATCTTTCAAAGTATCTAAGGGACAATCTCTAATGAGATAGGGTTTGAAGCAAAAAAGAGAGATTAACATAGTCAGGCAAAGAAAAGAGGAGCCTTAAGAAGAAAAATGCTATGATGAGGGTAAGCTCATAGTATAGAGATAGAAAAAGTCAAGAAGATCAAATAATTAGAAAACTAAAAATCAAAAACCACAACCGAAACCATTAATAGTTCAGTATTCTAAAAAGATCAAGTGAGCATTTATTTTAAAACTAATCCTGTATATCTATTATAAATTATCTTCTTCTAAATCTTCATTCTTAAAATTATTTTAATTCAAAATGAATCTTTTTATTTATTTTTATCTTAAACATGCATAGCAAATTTTCCGAATACTCTATAAACAGCTTATGAAATTAATTTCTTCTCAAAAAAATTATATAAATGATATATCAAATTAATTATCATTACAAAATTTTAAATTCAAAAATAAAAAATTTTTTAAAAAAAAAAATCCCTTTTAAATTTTTCAATAATTAATTTTAAAAATTGTATTTTTTTATATCAAATAAAAATATTTAATTTCTAAATATATTTAAAAATGGACTTTTAATTTTCTAAATGCTAAACTTGTGACGTGAGCTTAATAAGCTTCTTATCAATATCTGAGCGTGACCATATTCATTATGAGGAATCTAACTACCCTGGGAAGCCCTAATTCAGATTCTGCCTCTCTAAGGAAGATGGAAGTGACATTAGCTTCTTCTGCAAGAGATGTTTCTATGAAAAGCAGCAGCAATACAAGCCCTATCAGGATTTACTGAGCCACTACTTTTAATTGCAGGAAGACAAGGACAGAGGACTGAATTTGATAGAGGAGCAAGTTAGGGAAATAAATACTTTGAAATAGTAGAAAGAGGTAAAGACTGCTGAGATTAAGATAGACCTGGACGACATGAGGAAAGAATTAAAGAAGTAAAAATAACTCTTGAAAGAATAACAATTGCAAGTACAGAGCTGTATTCAGGAGCAGGTAAAAGGTTAGTAAGAGGTATAGAAGATTTATGAATTTCTGGGACTTGAATCCGATGAAGCTTACCAACAGTGGCTAGTTATTGCAGGCACTCAATCTTTGATTTCTCAAATCAATTAAGGAATGGAAACTTTAAAAAATTTAAATGAAATAGAGTAGGATTTGTAATTTGCTTAAATGTCAGATTATGTGATGAGTCTGGATAAGTAGTTAAATTAGACAAGAGAAAAATACATTAAGCAGCTAACTTTCCATAATTTCATCACCATTTTCAAAAATGTTCAGAAATATAGGAAAACAAGCGATGATGTGATAGTAGAGCTAGATTTAATTAAATAGACGCAGTTATAAGGATTCATGAAGACGATAGACTTCAGTTTAGAGCAAATAAAGACCAATATAAAAGGTATTTTAGAATTTTTGAGATAAATAAAAGTAGAATAGTAAAGTCAAAATTAAAATGATGATGGGGATTAAGAAACAAACAAAAATATCATGATTTAGGAGATTATCAAAATTATAGAGCAAATGGAATTAATTTAATGAAACTAATTAAATTCAAAAAGCCTATTTTCTTTAAAATTAATAAATTAACTCAGTCAAACAAGCTCTTTTTTAAATAATAATCAAAAGATATATTCACGAAACAATTTTAGCATAATTTATTACTTGCATTAGTTTATAATAAATATATACTATGAAGAAAAAGAAGAATACATAAAAACTTCATCTAGGAGAAATTACACTCGAATGTTTTAGAGATTTTAATACAAAATATTATAAATTATTTCTATATCTTTTTATTCCGATTTAAAATTTAGGAAAAATTAATTTTAAAAATTAGATTTAGTTATGTGATATATTTTTTACTAAAACTGGAATTCCTTTAATAAGAAAGTAGATTTCAATTTGAAAATAATTCTATGATAAAAAAAAATTACTAGATATTGAAAGCTTAAATCATTTCTCGAATACTTTCAATAGCTATACAAGTGTTTTACTTCCGTCTCTATTATTTTTTGGGAAAATTGTAGTCTTTTTTTTTTTAAAGTGCAAAAATTAAAATTAATAAGAAAAAAAGGGTTCTTTTTAATTTTTAAAAAAATTTATGCAAAATTTATTTAAAATAATTATTTCCAAAATTTAAATAAATTTTTAAAAAAAGGCATTTTTAACAAAAAAAAAAAGTAAAAAATTTTATTTAAAATTTTAATAAATTTATCAAAGTGAGCAACTAAGAATATAATTATGAATATTCATTAATACCATAAATTTATAAAATGATTCAGAAATAATATTAAATAAAAAATGGATAAATTTGGTTCTTAATTTTCAAAGTGCAATAATTGCTAAGTAAACTTAATAACTTTCATGCCTTTGTCAAAGCAACATAAAAAGGCCTTTGAAGAATGTAATGATCCTCGCATGCCAAAATTCAGATACTGCCTCTCAACTTAAGATGGGAGTGATATTAATTTCTTCTGCAAGACTTGCTTCTTTTTAAAGTAAAAGTAACACTAGCCATTTCAGAATTTGTGGTAACACCACAAGAAAACAATAGAATAAATGACAAGAAAAATAAAATAGATAGAGGAAACAATGCATTTGAAAGATTAACAATTGTTGAAGAAAGAGAAAGATTGTGAGTATCTTCAACAAAGCAATGCAGCATTATGGAATGCATTTAAAAAAATGAGTTCTTAAGGCATTTTGGCAATATAAGTAGAACCTTACAAAGGTGAGGATTTAGCAAGTAAAACTGTTACCAACTAATAAAACATAGGATTTGCGACTAATAAAGTTTAATTGGCAGATCAGAAGGAGATGATTCATCTAAAAGTATAAATAAAAATTGTAGGGCATTTCATATCTGAAAGAGTACGGCTAATTATGTTATTCTTATCATGCTCTCTTCTAATTCTTATTTTGCAATAAATTCTTGAGAAAATGGTTAGCCGTGTCTGAAATAGATATTGATTGCTACCTTGTTTAAAAAAAATTAAATAGAAGTGTTTTCATATGCTTCCTTCACCAAGAAGTTGACAGAGAGTTTGAAAATATAGAAATTTCGTTTGGCGTTGTTATATAGTCAAATTAGAAGCTAGTCTTCTGTAAGCTGAAGTTTCTAGAAGTTAATTAATTAATAAAACTTAATTAAATAAATTACTTTGAGAATTAAAATAACTAAGTAAGTGTTAAAAATAATTAAGTGTCTAATTGCTAATTTTAAGATATAGGATTAACCTAATATTTAAGAGAGAAAGCATTTAAGAAGGTAATAAAGAACGATAGTGTTCAAAGTAATAACCAACACTTAAGCAATTTTAATTAATGAAATTGCATTTATACCTCTGTATCTTATCTTATTTCATTACACATTCAAGGATAAAACGAATAAAAGGGCAATAATATTTTATCGAACAAGATTTCTCTAAATCACTCTCACCATTTTTGCTTAAATAATACGAAAGTCTAATTAAATTCTTAATAAATTGCAGCTAAGAGAGCCTGTTAATGAATAAGAAAATGACTGTAATCAAGTAATTAACATTAAAATACTTAAAATAAACAACACCAAATCTAATGAAGTAAAGCAACATAGAAAGATTATTTAAAATAGTTATAGATTAAATAAGTTGTTTTGTTTATATAATGAATAGTGTTTAAATATAGAGTTATTTCATAAATTAATGAGACTTTTAAGAAATTATATAATTTATAAAAATGGACTATGTAGGGGCCTAATTTTCAAAGTGCAATAGTTGCTAAGTAGAATTAATAACTTTCTTTTCTTTGTCCATGGAAAATAAAAAGGCATATGATAAATTAAATGTAGGGATCCATGCAAACCCTAGATTAGATACTGTCTCTCAACTTAAGATGGGAGTGATGTTAATTTCTTTTGCAAAATTTGCTTCTTTTAAAAATAAAAGTACATGAAGCCATATCTGGATTTATAGCGCATCTATAAAACAAAAGTAGAAAACTTGGAATGCGAGTTGAAGGTGACAGCAGCTATTATGAGATGGACTGATAATAAATTAGAGAGGAAAGAAAAAGAGATATCAGAACTTAAATAAGAAGTTGTAACACTCAAGAAAAAACATTCAGAAATTTTATCAAAAGATGATAAATTAGTTTCAGAGGTGGCTTAGAAGACAAACTTATTTCTATCCAAATAATCCCAAAGTTATTCTGAATTATTTTTAAACTATGAGAATAAGAGATACTCAACAAGGGATATTAACAAAGTAGGTTTGGTATGTAAACTCTTATCAATCAATGCTAGCTAAAATTAATAAATAGATTTACAGTAATACAATCAAGAGAGTCTTATCATAAGATAGTTCATATTATTGAATACACAATTTAATGCGAAATTTATCCAAAGACTCTCAGTTAATGATCAGGAAATTGAAAATTAAAAGATTTTTCAAGAAGCACAAGAGAATTTTGTGTTTATTAAAAAAGAAGTAGTAATTTCTCAGGAATTTTTGGATGATTTGTTGATTCTCAGTAAGAAGTATTATAAAATATTTTTAATAATAAATGAAGAGTAGTTTAAAAAGTTAAAGAAGTATTTTGGACAAGCAATATAATATTTAGAATAACATATAAAGGTAAAAAATCAGATAGATAGGAATATGATTGTGAAAATAGCTTGATAGTTCTAATAAACTATTTTATATTTTATTTAGATAATTTAACTTAGTTAGCTAGACAAGAAAATTAATTAAAATGACTTAATTTCATTAAATATTTAAATCTTGAATGTTTAGATTTTGTTACTTTATAAAGAGCAGATTTATTGTGAAAATAAAAAAATGTCAAAAATAGTTTCTTAATTTTCTAAATGCAAAATTTGCAATGTGGATCTTATTACTTTCATGCGATTACCAGATTAATAGATGAAGGATTTTGAATAATGCAATGATCCATAAAAGCCCTAATTTAGGTACTGCATCTCAATGAGGATGGTAGTGATATAAACTTCTATTGTAAGAAATGCTTCTATGTGAAGCAGAAGCAATACAAGCCATACCAAGATTTGTATCACCGCTACAGGAAAATAAAGAATGCCTCTTTGAGAGACACATAAGACTGAGATATAGTAATACGATTATTAGATAGGAATTTGAAAAATAAGTAAAATATGATAGATAAGCTGAATTTAGAGAAATCCTAGCTCATAGAAGAAAACAAAAAGTTATCTGAGCAAGTAACATCTATGAGATAAGTTTTTTAGGAAGGAAGGATACATGTTGAGTAGATGTAGCGCTTTATGAGCGAGCTTCGTGAATTGCTTGAAAAAAATACTGTGCATCCAGACTAATAGTAGTTGTAAACGCAAGCTCTAAAGAAATTTATAGATACACTCAATTCTTAACTGAAGCCAGATATGAGTGGCTAATCTAAGAGTGAATGCCATGACTTCGTGCAAGAGGTTTTACTTAAAATCTTAAATGAGTCATAATTACTAGGAGAATAGTAAATTATTAAGATGAATCTTTAGAGTGTAGCAAACCTGCTTTAGGAATTAGGAAAAGACTTAAATAAAAATAGTCAATTCGTGTTAGAATTGAATTAGCTCAATGAGTAATTCTAAACTTAATATAAGGGTGTTCATAGAGAGCGCTTTGAGAAAATATAAGCTATTATCAATGACACTTGTTAAGCATTTGAATAGCAAGTTAAAGATAAAATTAGCTTAAATCAAATTGATTCTCAAGAATTGCTTGGCTACTACGAAATTTTCAAGAAGTTTTTAGAAGAAGTTAATTAATTCAAATGAAAAAGTAATGTTTAAATAAATTAATGAAAAGGAGATTGATAAGCTTAAGAAGACTTTTGGAGAAGCAATATAATATTTAGAGGAATAAATAAGTGAAAAGCAGAAAGCAATACGATGATTACGAAAATATGATTGTGGGTTATAATATCCTTTAGAAATTTCTAGATTATTTAAATCAAATTGATCTACAAAAATGTCAATTAAAATGAATTAATTCCAGTTAATCTTAATTAATTATTCTTTAATATTTAAATCTTAACAATAAGTTTGGCTATTTGACATTGTGCAAATTTATTATAAAAATAAAAATGTCACAAATAGTTTCACAGTTTTCTAAATGTAAAATTTGCAGTGTAGATTTAATTACTTTCATGCGATTACCAAGTTAAGAGTAGAGAGATTTTGACTAAGTTGAGGATCCTAAAAAGCCTCAATTCAGATACTGCATTTCAAATGAGGATGGCTGTGATATCAACTTTTACTGTAAGACTTGTTTCTATGTGAAGCAGAAGCAATACAAGCCTTATCGAGACTTATATAGACGACATAGGAAAATCAAAAATGCCTCTTTAAGAGACACATAGGACTTTGATATAGCTAAACGTGGGTTTATTAGAACACTGGAGTTGAAGAGATAAGAAATCCTCCAACTTTAAAATGAAAATACCTAGTTAAAATAAGAGAACTAAAAACTATCTGACGAAGCTTCGACAATGAAAAAAGCTCTTGAAGAGAGTACTAAAAATTTTGAATGGACGAAGCGTTTTATGAAAGAGCTTCATGAACTTATTGATAAACACACTGATCAGCTAGATTAATAGTAGTAGTAAATTCAAGCACTAAAGAAGTTTATTGCAACACTCAATTATTCACTCAAGCCAGATATGGGTGACTAATCTAAGAGTGAGTGCTATGAAATCGTGTAAGAGGTTCTACTTAAAATATAAAATGAGTCAAATGTATTAGGAGAATAGTAGAAGATCAAGGAAAATCTTTAGAATGTAGTAAACTTACTTTCAGTCTTAACAAAAGACATATAATTAAACAATGAATTCGTGCTGGAATTGAATAAGATCAACGAGTAATTCTAAACTTAATATATGGTTGCTCATAGAGAGCGCTTTGAGAAAATATTAGCTATTATAAATGAAACTTGCTAAGCATTTGAAAAGTAAGTTTAAGACAGAAATAGCTCAAATTAAAATGACACTCAAGAATTGCTTAACTATTAGGAAAGTTTCAAGAAATTTAAAGAAGAAATAAATTAGTTCATTTGAATAAGAAATTTAAATTTATTTTACTATAAAATCTTCTTTATTTATGAAATTTTTTAAATATAAATTATTAGATAAAAAATGAAAGAAAATTATAATTAAATCAATCATTAACTTTATTTTAATATGAATTTGTTCTTTGTACTCATTGTCATTTTTCTATTATATTTTTTATAATTATTTTTCAATTACCAATAAAAAACTGCAATTAAAAAGTTTAGAAACTTTTAAAAATTTTATGTTGTTAACATTTAAATAAGCCATTTTAATTTTTATAATTTCTTGTTGTAAAGCAATTTTATGTGATATAATTTTATTAAAAAGGACTTTATAACTTTAAGATAGATTTTTCAAAATTTGGCTTCCATTTATTTAAAAATGAATTTTACCAAAAATAATTAAAATAAAAATTATAGAACTTTTGAAAAAGATTGATTCTTTAACATTTGTTTTGGTTACTTACAGAACTCTAATTTTTTTATAAAATAATAAAAAATGTAAAAAATGATTTCTTAGTTTGCTATATGCAAAATTTGCAATTTGGTTTTGAATGATTTTAAGTAATTACCAGATCAGCAGTAAAAAGAGTTTGAATAATTTAATGATCATAAGACGCCTCAATTCAGATACTATATTTCAAATGAAGATGGTTACAATATATACTTTTACTGTAGGAGATTTTTCTATGTGAAGCAGAAGCAATACAAGCATTACAGAAATTTATATCGCCGCCATAGGAAAATCAAGAGTACGGCTTTAAGAGAAGCTAAGGACTAGGAAAAAGCAAAACACAAGTTAATAAAAATAATGGAAAAGAAGATAGAGAGGAGAAATAAGCTTTAAAAATTGAAAGACTTGCGCAAAAAAGAAAACCTGGAAGTTGTTAGAGACAGTAAGTAAAACCATATATGCCTATTAGGAAGGTTTAAACATATTTTCTGCAAATGGAAAGTTTTATGAATAAGGTCTTTGAATAGGGTGCTCAAAACACAGAATAACTAGATTAATAGTAGAAGGAAAGGATAAATCTACAAAAAATTATAGACTAACTAAATATATCACTTAATCCTCCTGAAGATCAAAGTGCTTAATCTAAGATTGACTGTAATAAATTTTTGCAATATGTCTCAGATAAATTAAAAAAATGAATAAATTGAATTAGAACAGTGGCATATAAAATGCAAAATTTTAAGATAGCATTAAAATTGTTCAAAGATTTAGAAACAGATTTAGAATAAGTAATGCATTCATGTAAGAAATGAAGTAGATCTAAGAGGTATACTCAATTTCATATGCAGAAGTTCTTAAAGGACACTTTGAGATAACAAAAGGCATTATAAATCAAACTTTCTAAGAACTTGAAAAATAAAAATAGGATTTACTGAGCTCAAATAATTAAGACTCTAAAGAATTAATTAATTAGCAATTAAGAAATTTTCAATAAATTTAAGGATGAAATAAGTTAATTTGTTTGAAAAGGGATTTAAATTTAGTTACAATCCATTTAATTAATATAATCATTTTAATAAGTTATGATGAAGTTGTTAAATTTTTTTAAAATAAATAAATGCGATTTCAATATCCAGGAGGGAAATATTTATAAAAATAAGGCTTAATATTATTGCTAAGTTTAACGTTTTATTTATTGAATAAGTATTAATAGTTATAGAAAAAAGTAGTGAAGATTTTATATATAAATTCAACATAATGAATAAATTTGCTTTAATTACACTTAAAATTACTAAGGTAAAATTTATGAACTTTGTATTTTATAAACAGAAGCAACTTTAAAATAACTTTTATTAAATTTTATTTTTAATATAAATTAAAAACCAAATTAGTAAACCTTAGCAAAATTTAACTCTTTAAAAATTAGTTTTGAAAACTTGACATAGTTCAAATTTAAAATATTAAAAATAAAAATGTAAACAATAGTTTCTTAATTTTCTAAATGCAAAACTTGCAATGTGGATTTGATTACTTTCATGCGATTACCAGATTAGTAGTTGTAGGATTTTGAATAATGCAATGATCCATAGAAGCCCTAGTTCAGGTACTGCATTTCAAATGAGGATGGTTGTGATATAAACTTCTATTGTAAGAGATGTTTCTATGTGAAGCAGAAGCAATATAAACCTTACCAAGACTTATATCGCTGCCATAGAAAACTCAAGAATGCCTCTTTGAGAGACACATAAGACTCAGAAATAGCACATCGGTTACTGAGTAGGACAACGCAAACGATATTATGATAAGTCGTCGGGCTTTATTAAGAAAACTTGAGGTTGTCTGAGATAGTATACGAAACTAAATAAACTCTAGAAGAAGAGAGGATATATTATCAATAGATGAAGCGCTTTGTGAGCGGAGTCTTTGAGTTTGTGGAGCTAAATTATGAAAAGATAGATCAGTTATAAATGTAAATACTTTCTCTACAGAAATTTACAGAGAAACTTAATTAATCGCTTAACCATAATGAGGAGTAAAATATTTACTAAAACAATGAGTGTCAAAAGTTCCTGAGAGATGTGTTAGCAAAATTAACAGTTGAGTAGGATTTATTTGGATCAAAGCAGGAGATTGAGGGAAATATCTAAAATGCATTTTAATTGTTCAAAGTCTTGGAAACAAATATAAGAATAAACGATACATTCATTTCAGAAATCAGATAAGTCTTTGAGTAATTCTAAAGTGAATACATAAAGAATCATAAAATGCGCTTTTAAAACATTAAAATTATCGTAAAGGATGCTTGCTAA
The DNA here is from genome assembly GCA_027382625.1 of Tetmemena sp. SeJ-2015. Classification (NCBI taxonomy): domain Eukaryota; phylum Ciliophora; class Spirotrichea; order Sporadotrichida; family Oxytrichidae; genus Tetmemena; species Tetmemena sp. SeJ-2015. The sequence goes on from JAJKFJ010022931.1 coordinate 43,435, forward strand.
GCACTTTAATATTTTCAACAGGATAAAAATGGCTCAAATAATAATGAAACTCAAGAATTAGAAGCCTTTTCGTAAAATTTTATTCAATTTTATGCTGAAATAAGTTAATTTAATTGAGAAAAAAGATTTCCCTTTAAATATGTTTTTAATTAAATATCTTAATATTATTTACCATTAATGGGTTTATTATTTTTGTGAAAATATAACAATACGAAAGGATAATGAAATTACTCGCAAATATTTATATAAATAAATTTAACATATAATATATATAATTGATGAAAATAAAAAATTCTGTAATTGAATATTCAGAATAATTTACTTTTTGGTGCGCTTTTTTATAAAAATAAAAAATGGATTCAATGTCGCGCGAGTTTTCTAAATGCTTTGCTTGCCAAGTAGACTTAATAACTTTCTTGCCTTTGACAAATACTTAATAAAAGGCATATGAGGAATACTAAGACCCTCGCAAGCCTTAGTTTAGATACTGCCTCTCAACTTAAGATGGGAGTGATATAAATTTCCTTTGCAAATCTTGCTTTTACAAAAAGTAAATTGAGTACTAGCCCTATCAAGATCTATTTGAATTGTCTTCGAGAATAATTAGGGAGTGCAAATAAGACATAAGGACCTATTGGGAAGCAGTGCAAGATATTACTAGTGAGGTAGAGTAGCTTAGAAAAGATTAAATCACGTTCAAAAGAGAAATTGCTATGTACAAGAGAGAAGTTTTTTTATTAAGATCAGTGAATAAAGATTAGCAAATTAAATAGGATGAAGAAGATGAAGTATAAAATGGTGAACTTTCAGCTGAGGTAGTATCAGATTTCCAAAAAATGGAAGAACTTTTGAAAGTCAGAAGTGAGTGAAGCGGCATCTGGCGATGGAAATGTCAATTCTTTAAATATTTTCTAGATTAAATTAGCGGCATGATGTAAAATGAAAATCTATAGAATGCGTTCCTAACTTCGAGAGAATTTTACACTCTCATCTATGATAAAATTCAAAAACTAAGAGAAGAATCTCACTTACTCTGAAAAAAGATAAATATAAATGAACTTCTCCACGAAACATTTGAAAGTTTCATGAAATTGTAAAAGGACTAGGTTGTTTCTTATGATTTCCTTGAGGAAATAAATTCATTTAGCTTGAAGTTTGAAAGAGAGTTTATGAAGGTAGATGAAGAGAAGGTTATAAACTTATAAGAAGCATTGGATTAAGCAATAAAAAAAGTCAATGAGTAAATTGAGGAGTAGAAAAATTCTAATTCAAATGAAATTAAAGACTTAAAACACTTTAGAGACTTGTGTATAGCATAAGATAAACTTAGTTAAATTTGTGAAGAGGTAACTTTATTCTGGCATAAAATAAATTTAAATGATTGAAGAATAAATAGGTTTTAATAATATATAAAATTTAACTTCAATTAAAGATTAAGAGCAATTTATTTGATTTTAACTCAAATGATATTCATATTACAGCTAATTTATTTTATAAACTCTATTTAAAGTAATGAAGGAGGTATAATCCATTTTTAGCAATAGAAACTCTAATTATGCGATACATTCGTATAGTATAGTTATATATAACAAAATTATTTATAATATAAATGAAAAATTATTAAAATCTTAAAATATTTGGATCTAATTTTAACCTTCCTCATCTATTTAAAATTATAAACTTTAATACATTAAGAAATATAAATTCAAATTTTTGTAAAATATGAACTTATTATAAATCTATGAAATTAAGCACACTGTTTTCCATTTTAATATATTTCTGAATTAAAAATAATCAAAAGATTTTAGTTCTATAAAACTAAATCTATTCTTTATTTAATGATTTCTATAAATTTGATATTAAGATAATGCTATTGATTTTTCAAAATTTTATTTAAAATGAACAATTAACAGTAAGAATTTTATATACATCATTTGCATGACTTTTTTCATAAATTATTACCTTTATAACGAATAATAAAACTTCAAAATGCGGAGTAATAAGTTACAATGCCTGAAGTGAGATTTATAATTTGAGTATGTTTGTTACTTTTAATTCTCAAAGCCTCTAACAAGCAACATCTTAGTAAAGAACCGTAGCTGATCTATGTTATTTCTTTAATCCTTTTTTTACTGTACACTTTTCTCGTTGAGGCTATCAGTGGTTGTATTCAAGGAGTGCCGCTCAAAGAAATTTTAAGAATTGTTAATTTTTCTCCATTTATTTTTTTTTTCTTAAAGTCTCATTTTGAACAAGCCAACTTTCTAATAAAGTGCCTCCTCAAAATTCGATTAAAGTTATTTTTAATGAATTTCAATCCATTTTTACATCCTTTCTTTATCTCGGAATTAAATTCTCTTAGTCCACCTCTGTTATTAGCAACTCGATTTTGAATGTGGCTCTCCAGCTTTACTTCTTTTCAATCTTTTCTTAAACTCATTTTTGATTTCCATCTATTCAGTGTCAAAACTTTATCAATGTCAACATTCCGCACAGGCCATTCATATATTTACTTCTTATCGTTTCTCTCTCAAGATATCTAAATGGTCCACCTCCTCATTTTCAACAGCACTCAGCAAATTTTAGTGATTTTGAGCCCTCGCAAAAATAAGTTCTCCTCTTTTTAAAACGTTTCCTATCGCAAAATGCAAGTGTTGAGTGCATCTTCATAGTAGCACGCAAGATAAAAGGGACCCAGTCATTTCTAATAAAATTATTCTAATTAAAATTAATAAAAAAATAGTATTTTATATTTAAGTTACTCCTATTATTATGTAATGATAAATTCAAACAGCCTCCTTAATCCACTGTTTCCATTAGTCTTTTTATTGAAATTCTTAAACGATCTGCTGTTAATTGTTCATTTTAAATAAAATTTTGAAAAATCAATAGCATTATCTTAATACCTTTTTCTTCTCGGTTAAATTTAAATATAAAATTTGATATAGATGATAAATAAGTTTGAAATTATAAAATTTTATTTTAGCATGGAAGCTAGTTTTGTTTTTATTTTTAAATAATTAAATTTTAATTTTACAGATCAGGAAGGAGAAATTAATTCTCTATAATATTTTTTTGTAATGATGAATTAAAATATATAAATTTTCTTTTTTTCTAAGCTATTCATATATAAATTTTTGAATATTCAATATGCTTATAAATTTATGCTAAAATATTTTATTATATATAAAAATGTAATAATAAATAGGTGCCTAATTTTCCTAGTGCTAATCTTGCGGAGTGGATCTAATTACCTTTTTGCGTTTGCCTTCGTCTTAGCTGATTTCCTTTGAGTAGTTCAGTGATCCCTCCAAGCCCAAATTCAGGTACTGTCTCTCCAATGAGGACGGGAGTGATTTCTCCTTCTACTGTAGGGTTTGCTTCTATATAAAGATCTCGCAATATTTGCCTTTTCAAGATCTACACCGTCGTTATTTATAAAACGAGATTAACTTTAAAAATCATATCCAGAAGTTGGACTTGGAAATAGTAAACTTACAAATTAAAATATCAGGCTATCATACTGATATAGAGAGGCATATGAATTTAAGAGAGCAGATTTCAAAAGAGAATGAAGATTTGATGAATTAAATAGAGGAATTAAAGTAGCAAGCGACCTCATAGGATTCATTAGAGTTTCAAGAGTTGCAAAAATACAAGGAGGTTACATAAGAATACTTTGGCTTCAAAGTTGAAAGGCCTGATAAATACCAGCAATAAATATATTCACTTCATTAAGTAATCATCGCAAATAGTCTAAAACAAAAATATAACTAAGAAAAAGAGTATCAAGATTTTACTTAATACGTATTGTCAAAAATATCAAATGAGACACGATAGCTCGGAGCATAGCTACAAATTAAAAAATATATGGAATATGTTTCAGAGACTTTGAAATATTTAGATAAAGATTTCCAGATTAGTAAAGAATTTAAATCTCAGATGGCTTTCATCAATCACAAGTGCGAATAAAAATATTCATAGCTGCATGAATAATGTTTTAAAAACATTGACGCATTCACTATCAAAGCTTATCAAGATTTGACAAAGTAAGTCAAAATCGAAAGCAACGAAACATTTCATGAATTGGGAAATTTTCTGAAAAACTTAAGCCTAATTTCAAAAAATCAAGAGTAATCATTCCAATACAAAAATAAATGAAAAGTAAAAATAATTTTTAAAAGAAAATTTAAAATAAAATTCTATGCTATTTAATTTGTAAATAAGAATAGATTTAAACTCTCTGATATTCGTATTCTGTAAATTAAATAAAATAGTTTATTTAAAAATACTGAGTTAGGTATATTTAAAAAAGTTCCCTTTTTATCTCAACTCTTAAATTTAAAGTCTCATAATTTAAAAAATACACTTACTTTTATTTCATAGAAATTAGAAGTTATTTGAAATTTAGAAAGCATTAAATCAAACTTCACCTTATTTGCTCTCTCTAGTTTTTATTATTAATTTAAATGATGAAATTTATATTGCTTTTATAAAATACTACATCTAAAAAATGAAAAAGATTGACTTTAAAAACAACTCTTATAATTAATAATCTAATCACATTTCTTTCTAAGTTGTTAAAGGCTTAAGAAATTAATTCTCATCTTAAATAAATGGATGTTCATAATATATAAATAAGAAAAAATAAGATAGAGGAATTAATTTTAAAACTGAATTCAAAAGGATATAATTAGTGAGAGTTAAAGTGCTTCAATTAATAATTATTATAAAATTAGATTAAGAAAAAATTCAAAGAACTCAATTTAATTGCAATTTTTTCGGGTATGTGTCTAGCTCAGAGTTACCCCATATCTTCTTCACACCATTTCAAATTCTATATTAATTACGCTTATCATATTCTTTCTGAAGAGAAGGGATGATTGATAAGGAAATAATATTAAAATCTATGTATAGCTACTTTATTAGCTGCAATTTAAGGCTGTCGATCTATTACCGATTAATTTAATTTCTAAAGCATAATTATTAAATTGAATAAAAGTTATAATTTTAAGATAAGTTGCAATTTAAATTTTGTTGAATATTCAACTTGCTTATACATTACGGAGAGAGGACTTTTATAGAATAATAATAATGTAATAAATTGGTTAACAATTCTCTAATTGTTAGCTTTGCTAGGTGAGCTTAATAACATTTTTACGTTTGCCTGCGTCTTAATTGATTGCTTTTGAGGACTTTACTGACCCCTAAAAGCCAAAATTCAGGTACTGTCTTTCGACTGAGGATGGGAGTGACTTCAACTTCTACTGTCGGAATTGTTTCTATCGAAAAATAACTCAATACTCACCTTTTCAAGAGCTACTACGTCGATGCTAATTGGTAGACACTTCCTCTAAAATAAAAATTTAGAAGATGGATTTAGAAATTTAAAACTTACAAATTAAGCTAGCAGCCTAAGAAGAAGAAATATCTTCGCTTATGAATTTAAGAGTGGAACTTAGGTAAGAGAATGATGAGTTGTTAAACAAAATAGATCAATTCAAGAATCAAACTTCTCGCTTTGAAGATTCTTTGGAATATCAGTCGCTGCATAAATACAAAGAAATTACATAAGAGTACTTTAACTTCAAATTTGACAAGCCAGATATGTATCAGTAGTAAATCTTAGCTCTTCATGAATTAATTATTACTAAAGGTCATAGTGTGTAGTAAAACTAGAAAGAGTATCAAGATTTTACTTAATACGTATTTAATCAAATATTAAATGAAACACGCTAGCTCGGAGAATAGCTACAAATTAAAAAATATATGGAGAAAGCCTCAGAGTACTTGAAATATCTTGAATATGATTTCATGATTAGTGATGAATTTATAAATGAGATGACTTTTATCAGTGAGAAGTGCAAATAAAAATATTCGGAACTTCATGAATAGGGTTTTAAAAACATTGATGCCATCATTAGCAAATCTTATTAAGATTATGTTTAATAAGTCAAGGTTGAAAACTTCGAAGCAATTCATGAAGTTAGAGAAGTGATGAGATAGTTAAATCAAGTTTCCAAGTAAGGACGATTAAACCAATTCTAGAATAAATGAACAGTAAAAAGCACTTTTAAGTTTTATCTTTTTAATTATTAAATAAGAAAGCATTTAATTCTCTGAAATACTTATTGTGAAAAATGAATGAAATGATGAATCGGAACAATAGAATAACGTTTTATTTTAAGAATCTTATTCCTTTTTGTCTTATCTCTTTAAATTTAAACTTTTTGATGCAATATAAAAATTTAATTAAAATTGATGCAATTATTTGAATTAATTTTTATATTTTTCTAAATTTCCATTTTCCAAAACTTAAGTATCATTTACTACTTAATTAAATAAAGACGATCATGCTTTGACTTTGATAATGATAAAAATATAACTTTCTTCTTTAGCCAAAATCTATTTATAACTCATTAAGGTCTCCTTATTAAAAATATGAAACTATAGAGTTTCTTGCTCGTATTTTTAAGATAGCCAAAGTAAAATTTAGTAAAAAAATATTTATATTCTTAGCTTCAAAATCAAAACTTACTTACATTTATTATAATAGGGAATTAATGAGATTATATTCAAAGATACTATATTACACTTTTTTTCTTTCGCATTTTTAAGAAAATGTGGTTTTTATTAATAAAATATTGCTAATTCTAGTAAAAATGAAAAGATTTACTTTTAAAAACTTCAATCAGATTCTTTCTATAATCTCTTAAAAAGATTTACAAAGCTCAAATTTTTATTGGACTTTTCTCTCAAACAAAATGGTTTTAATAATGCTAATTTTTATAATTTATAAGGAAAAGAATTAATTTAAATTTAATTAAAACAAATTTCCTTATTGATAGTTGAAGTTTCTCTATTTAAAAGTAATAAATACTTCTATCTGTTTTAACCATTAAGCGATTTATTTTTAATTCAAAATTAAGATAATTTAATTGGAATATAAATTAGAGTTTAAGTTATGCTAGTGTTCCTTTTGGATATTCACTATGCATAAAAATTTAAAGAATTAAATTTTATATATATTTTAAAATGCAATAAATAGTTGAATAATTTTCTAAATGCTCGCATTGCTAAGTAAATTTAATAACATTTTTACGTTTACCTGAGTCTGAATAATAAGCCTTTGAACAGAGCAATGATCCCTAAAAGCCCAAATTCAGGTATTGTCTTTCCACTGAGGATGGGAGTGATATTAACTTCTACTGCCAAAATTGCTTCTATGGACAATTTTAGTAATACAAGCCCTATCGAGAGTTAAATCGTAGATACTTGCTAGAGCAAGTTTCTTTTAACAGATAAACAATGGATTTAGATAAAGAAATTAAAACTCTTAAAGCAAAATTGAATAGCTAGAGCAATGAGATATGCTAACTACTAAATTTAAATGAAGATCTCTAAAAACAAAAAGCCAAGCTTAAAGAATAAATAGCCGAAGTAAAGTTGTAAAAATTAAAACTTGAAGAAGATGTCTATGGTTTTCAATCGATGCACAATTACATAGGTAGTATTTCATGGTACTTTGAGATTGAAATTGCTAAACCTGATGGATATCTGCAGCAAATCTAAGCTCTTCATTCTTTCATTATTAAAGTTCAACATAGTCTCGACGCAGCAAGAGCGAATAAGGAGATTTACAATAGCGAGATAGAATCCTCTTCCTGAAGTTTTATTGAATACGTGTTTACTAAAATAAAGAATGAATCTCGATGGATCAGTAAAGAGTTCCAAACTAAAATTAATATTGAGAATGCCTAATATACACTGAAATACCTAGATAAGGATTTCAATGTGAGTACAGAATTAATTTCTCAACTTAATTTAATAAATCAAAAGTTTGAACAAAAATATTCATATTTTAATGAAAAGTGTTTTAAAAACATAGCCATTATAATTAGAAAAGCATGGTAAGATATGGAGCAATAAGAATAGAACGAAAGCATCTTAAAATTTAGTAAATAGCTTTAGTACTTAATGTCATATGTTCACAGCTCTTAAGACGATAAAGGCTATTTTTAAAATTAAAGTAATATCAAGAAATGAAAAATTAAAAGTCATTTTTAATTAAAATAAAAAATAAAAATAAAATTTCAAGTTTTTATTTTAATAATAAGACATTTAAGTTAGCAGAAAATTTAGAACGAATTTGTATTAAATTTTCTTTTTTTCTCTTCTCTTGAATTTTATAGAGACAATAAAAATAAATATATATTAAAATAATTTCTACTTAAATTATTTAATATTTTCGATTAACAGTTTTTTTCTGTTTTGAAGAGTGAAATAATTATTCAATCATAGAATTATACTCGCTCAATTTTCAAATTGCATTATTTTATATAAAACAATTACGCTAAATTTGAAGAGGTTAATAAGATTAAATTTCAAAAAATGATATTCTTTCTGTCCAATGGATTTAGGCTCATATTTTATCTATTCATCTCTTGAGGAAAGCAGCTTAATTAGCAAACATATATGCTTATTTACTATCATGAATTATGAAAGAATGGTGCGATGATATTAATGCTAAAAAGAAGTCAAATATATAAAATAATAATAGATATTGGCAATAAAAAATATCTTAAGTTCATAATTCGATTAATTTTTAAATATTGATTAGAATATGTTGAATTATTAACTAATTATCTGAAGCCTCACTCGAATAATAATTAATTTTGCTAAAGGTTCTAATCATTGACTTAAATATTATCATTATAATAAATAAGATTAGCAAGAGTCACTAATATCTGAAAATGCAAAAAGTAACCTCCTTTTAATTTTCTAAATGCTAATAATGCTAGGTAGAATTAATTACCTTCTTACCTTTGACTGATTTGGAACATAGATAACTTGTAGAGTCTCAAGACTTACCTTAATTTAGGTACTGCCTCTCATGTGAAGATGGCAGTGATATAAACTTCTACTGTAAATCTTGCTTCTTAGATTAGCTAAAATAATACAAGCCCTTTATCAAGAGGCAGTGCGTAAGTACAGAAAACTGAAAGATGATTCTGAGTTTTACTAAAAAATGAAGAACGCTGAAATCGCCAATCTTAAGAAATCTTTAGCTAAGAAAGTAGAGTAAATTGCAAAGTCGAAGAAGTTAAACTGACTTAGAATATAAATTTTTAGGAGAAATGGATAAAAGTTCTATGAGCATGTGTCAAAGTTTTTTATAAATGTAGATAAATATCAGGAAAAAAATTTTCAAATCCACCTCTGATAATCAGAATTAAGGAGGTTTAATTTTAGGAATCATTAAAAACTCTCTCAGACATAATAGTAAATATAAATGAAGTTCTCAAAATAAGTTAATCTCAACAAGATCTTATACTAAAAGATAGTTGTTAAGCCCTCAAAACATCAATGTTGAATCATTTAGAGACGGAATAAAAAATGATAAGAGAGAAGATTAATATGAAGCAAAAGACCATAAAATGGTTAAAATTCTATTAAGTGAAATTAAGTAAAGCCGACAAATTATTTGAAGGAATTAATAAATAAAAAGAAGATTTATAAAAAAGATTTCCTGCAAATCATGGTTAATGCTTCTAAATTTTAGGTAAAATTTCGAAAGATGTCCAAAACGATTTTAAAAAGTAATTTTAAGAAAAAATAGGCCAAAATGAAAATGACGTTCGAGATTTGCTTGAGACTTAAGAAAAGTTTAAATAGTTTAAATAAGATATCCTCAAAACAAATGTCACCAATTCTTAATTATGAGTTGATAAAACATGTAATGCTTTGATAAATTCTTTTAAAGTTTAAGTTATACAATCTTTTATAAATTATTTTTGCTTATAGATATATTTACTACGCTTATGTTTCTTTAAACTATATAAAGTCTTATCTATTTTAGACTTACTTTGGCAGTTGAAAAAATACTAAACATGTTTAAATCTAATATAATTGAGTGAAAGTTTTACTTAATAAATTCATTGGGCTAGTTTAAAAAGATAATTAATTTAATAAAATAACGGAAAAAGAAAACCTAATGAACACAGGTATCTTACATTAACTTAATGAATTTAATTATAAAGATAATATATTAAAAAGACTACACACTCTACATTTTTTGAATATTCAATTATATTATAAATTTATCAGTTAAAATCTTATTATAAAATTACAATGTAAGAATCTGCTTCTTATTTTTCAAAATGTATGTCATGTATGTCTGATTTAATAACTTTTATGCCTTTAAAAGATCTTGACTTGCAAGAATTTGAAGAATTTAAGGATCCTCGAAAGCCCAAATTCCGCTTCTGTATGTCAACTTAAGATGGCAAAGACATAAATTTCTTTTGTGAAGCCTGTTTCATAGAAAATTAAAAGCAGTACAAGCCCTACTAAGAGCTCCTTCGCCACTATTGGAAAGTTAAAGATGCTTCAGATGCTTAAATATCTAAATTAACAAACACTGTAGCCAAACTATAAAAAGAGTCAGACTTAAAGCAAACTATGATATAGGAAGCAGCCTGAGCGGCTACAAACTTTGCGCAAGAGTTCCTTAAATTTCAAACTGAGGTCAAGAGTATGTTTGACTGTTCTTGGTTCAACCCAGAATAAGAGAATATAGAGTGGAAAAAATTATAGTCTCTCTAATAAATAGCAGAGAGGATAAGTTGAGATCTCAGTATGTTCAAGATATAACATGTTGAAATCTAAGAGAAGTATTATACGCTAGTATATTAGACATATACTGACTTGGAAAATTAAAAGCGTTTACTTGCTGAAAAGATTTTCTTGAAGAAAACTCTTCAGATGGCTTAATAAACATTGAAAAATCTCAAGAATAACTTGGCTGTAAGTGAAGAATATATGACTGAATTCAGTTAATTAAATTAGAAATTTATTAATGAGTGTTTTAAACCTAATTTAGGATAGTGCTTAGAGCATATATAAGTTGTCATCAGAGATCTTTACGAGGATTCAGATATAAAAGTCTAAGATAAGAGAAGCAGGAATTAATGCGTGCCTCAGGAATTGTTATACATTTAGGACTAATTTAGAAATCTTCGAGAAGAGCTTTAGAAAGCTATAGGATAAATGAAATTATGAGAATTAAATTATTTTAGTGATCGTCAAATTGTTAATTTTCAGATTAACTTTGCACCTTGCTTAATATATTTTATATTTGCTATATATTCTTCAAAATAAATATAAAGGATATTTATAATATTAGAATAAATTTTTTTATAGTATTTTAATAATCATATTTTATATCTTAGATTTATTAAAGAGTGTAGTAATTATATTTCCTTTGTATTGTGATTAATTTGTTGATTATGGGAGTTATTGTTTAGTAAATAAATTTGAAAAATGAATTTTCTGCATCAACTCTCAATTGACTTAGAAAGGCAGTCTAATATTTTGTACCAGAGACAATACAAATTCGTTCACTTGTGCTTTGCGCAGCCGACCTTCACTGATCCCCTCGATCCAGGAATGGAAGGTACTCAATCACTCTTAAATCTGGGAACTTTCAAAACAGAAATGTTCCAACTGCTAAATCTCTCAGAAGAAGAATTCATAAATACTGCAAACAGAAAAGATGACCTCACGAGTGGTCAAGCCATGAATCCGCAATAGTACGCTTAATTTTTGAATCAAACTGCCGATTCAGTTTCCAACGTCAATGATGCGCTAATGAACCATCAATCTCAAAGTTAGGAGGCTTAAGATAGCAAGTTCCATTCAGAGCAAACCTAAAGTCTAAATAGTAGGAATGTGCTGAGCAACTTCTCTCCTTCATCTAACCAGATCTCCTATAACAGCATAAATCAACTCTAATCCAGCAATTATCAGTAATCCAACGACCATAACAGTTCACAAAAATAATTTAATTCACTAAAATAGTTTGCTTTAGAGTCTAATAAGAAAATAGCAATATTTTATGATATAAATTAATTAAGAATTTTATTTAAAGGATAAAGTATTTCTTTGTTGCAATTATAAATTTATTTTATGATAAAGTTCAATATTAGAAGATTCAAATGAAATTGGATCAGAAGGTATTGAGAGAAGTCCACTCTAAAATCAGGATAGTTCAGACCAAAGATTTTATTCAGCAAATTCCAAAGCCTATTTTATATTTTTTATCTTGAATCAGATTAGAAGGATGTAAATTGTAATTATATATGTAGAAGAATCACTCTGTAACACCGACTGTAGAATGGAGGATCAAACTGACTACCAAGAAAATCATATATAGTCTAAAGATGTGAAGGATCAATCACAATTTAGTCGCAAAAATTTCAGTCTAATATGGGTGCACGAGTTCTTACATCAAGATTAAAATCTAGAAGTTTAACTTGACAATCAAGATTCCTTATCATGTCCATACTTTAGCGTCTTGATATTCTCCGCTCATTCAGTAAGATACAAATAAATAAACTTACTCATTATTCCTTCAGTTTATTTTGATTTAATTAATTTCCATTTGTAGAGCTAAAGAATCGTTGAGGTAGCGCAAGCCTTGATTCGGAAAGAAATTGAATTATCTTTCAGGGAACTCAACTCCACTTACATTCAATCTCTAGAGCCGCATCTAAAATAGCTATTTCAAATTCAAGCATTAGAGTTTGTATTCAATGATTTTGCGATTTAGGTAAAGTTTAAATTTGAAGATTTGACTTAATTATAGGAAATAAGCATTGAAGATTACTCAAAGGGGAGATTTTAAGCATTTTAGAACTCTTTGCAAGAACTGGAGGCGCTAAGATTTCATTCTAAGAACTAAGAGCTTGTTATGAATAACATGATTAAATTTTTCATCCACCAAAAGTTATAAAGATTTAACGGTTGGGTAATCATCAAATTTAGTCTTATCATTTTAGACATCATTTTATAAAAAGAAATATATTTTAAAAATTAATAACTTGATTTTTATTTTAAATGAGTAATTAGAGCGATCACTTTCAAATTTATGTAAGGGAGTTTTAAAAATTTACATTTTATGATTATTTTTAATTTCTCATAGAAAATTAGATGGTTCTTAAACTAATTAAAAATTGATAAGTAGGATTTAATGCTTAAATAAAAAATACAACATCTTGTTACAAATTTAAATTTTCACATGAAGAAAAGATTTTTAAACTTTATAATAATTTAGCTATAACTATAGTTTTCTCTTAAAATGATTTAAATTTAAAAGATATTTTAAGAGTATGACTTAGTCAATTCATTTTATTGTTTTGTAGCAATCTAAATATTCAAATTGTATATAGTTTAATTTTCAATAATTTTTAAATTATCAAAATGTTAGACAGCTTTAAATCTTGCAATTCTTGTAATATGACATTCAATTGTTTCCTCCCTCTCTTAATACTAAATTAGCCAGTGTATCAACAACAACAACAACAACAATTATAAAGCTAAAACTAAGAACAAGAAGGAGAGGAGGGCATTTTAAATGATGATGTAGATAGATCAAACTCCTAAAATGTTGCACAAATTTAATAAGAAGGAGAGTGCAGCAGTGATTCAAGCTCATCTGAAGATGGAGGCAGCTAATTTTAAAGCTAAAATGAGCAAACTTAATCCGTGTTCGTACCGCGATACATGCTTAGTACTGAGGACGGCACAGATTTTAGATTCCTCTGCAAAAATTGCTTCAAATATGAGATAAGATCATTTAGCTTCTATGAACGAGCTATGACAAGTAAAAATAAAAAAATTCTGAAACTTTAAAAGCAAAAACAAGAGAACATAGAGAAGCAATAGGCTCTTTTGGTAAATCAAGAGCAAATAGAAAAAATAAACGCCACTCAGTAATTAGAGATAATATATCTTAACAGCTAAAATTAAAGTCTTAAGGAGAGTTTAGACTCATTGCATAAAATACTATTTTCTTATGATGAATCGATTAAGAAATTGAAAAATAAAATGAAGTTAAAATTTAGGAAATGGATAGCAAATATCGAAAAAGCAGCTGAGCAATTTGAAGCTAAAGAAAATCTTTAAAAGAAGAGATAATCGTTTTAAAATATGGCACAAACTTCAATATTGAAGAATAAGGATGGAGTATACACAACAATCTAACAATTTAAAGCAGAGTTAAAAGCGAAGAGATAATAAAACCCCATACTATTTATGAAATAATAATGCCTGAATATGATTGAAGAGGTTACAATTTAAACTTAGAATCATAATTTTCGATCCTTTTCTGCTTAACTTGACTTTCTGAAGATTAAGAGTTTAAGCTTAATTGAGTAGATGAAAGTTTCTCTTTCAGATAGGAAGAGATGGGATAAAAGCTCGAAGGAATATAGTAAAGCTTCTTTCTATTTACATCTCTTAATATAAAGATACCATAAAATGGAAAAATTTGATTATGAAGAGTTTCTTATTTAAGATTGATTGAATTATTAAATTAATTAACTAAGCTTTTAATTTTTTAAATGTTGAAGTAACCTTGAATATGTTGCAGAAATTCCATTAAATGTTTTACTTTGCTGATAATTCCATTTTTATAGTAAACCTCCTTTCCTATTCTTCAATGATTTTTTTGGATAATATTTATTTTCAATTTTTCTCTCAAATTTTAGAATTTTTTGTACTTAGATTCTTTTTTATTAAGAATAGCAATTATTTTAGAATTTGTTCAATTATTAAATAGAGATTGTTTGCTTTTTTAAAAATTATATTTTACTGAAATTCCTAAAGCACTACATTAGATAAAAGATCTTTTGCTTATAATATCTTGGAATTTAAGTATTCTAATAATATGCAAATTAAATTTGTGAGATTAATTTCTGCTCTCGCCAGAATAATAACATGATATAAGAACTTTTATTAATTTTAAGATCGTAGCAACAATTTTTTTTATAAAATAAATTTGTGGTTGGTCTTCAATGATAGTAATCAGAGAACTATATATCGCATTAAAAAATACATTTGAGTTCATTTTAATATTTTCGAAGTTTATTTTATATTATAAAATAGAGGACGAAAAGAGTATTGCAAATTAATATTATGAAATATATTAAATAGGAATTTGTTAAAACTTCAAAATAATTTTAAATTGAAGAGGAGAAGTGCAAACTTAAAGATTAAAAAATTTGTAAAAAGTTATTTTCCTTTGCAAAAAATTCTAATCCAATCTTTTTTAATTTATTAACTTAAAAAAATTGTGTAAGTTCATATTTTATATTATTTCATAGCTCTTATTTCTCTTTCAATTCTTAATTAATGAGAGATTGATAAAATTATTGTTTAAAATATTTGTTATGGTGTGTCTGACAAAAAGTTTGTTAATAATTTAGAATGAAATAAGGAATATTGCCAATACATTTTTTTCCTCAATAATTAAACTTCGAATATCTATAACAGTATATTTGTGAATAATTAAATGATAAGCAGTTTCAAAAATTGCAATAAGTGCAATTCCGAGTTTAACTGCTTTGTCATATTAAATTAAGATACTTAATCTGATGAAAGCTCATCTTAAAATTAATAAGAGGAAGAGGAGAGTAATGCTGCAAATAAAAGCTATTCAAAATATGGATCAGATTCAAGTGACATAAGCTATGATACTCTTGGAAGTAGTTATTTTTCTAAGAATATTGAAGTTGATGACGAAGATGAAGTAGAAGAAGAAAAATAAGGTGAAGATTAAGAAGAAGGAAAGTAGCACCCAAAATATGCGCCAAGGTATGCACTCAGTACAGATGATGGCTATTATATCAATTTCTATTGTAAGAGATGCTTTGATTATCATATTAAAAAATTAGAAGCTTATTAAGTAATTAAGGAAAGAAAAGAGTCAAGGATATATTAACTAGAGGATAGGCTTGAAAAAAGGGAAAGAAAAATAAAAGAGCTCTAGGAAGAAGTAGATTAATTGAATAAAACAGTTGCAAAATAAAAAAAAGATAAATTCAGAACTTCAATTCCTAAAACACCGCCCATTAAAAGAGATTAGTTTAAATGCGGAGAGTCTTATTCTCTAATGATGAAAGAATTTGCTGGCTTAAAAATTGAATAATTAGAAATTATAGAAGTTTGACCAATTAAATAGCAAAGGCTGCTGAGTATTTAGAAGCTCGTGAAAATTTTTTAAAGAAGTAAAATATTTTCTAAAATCTAAGATGCTCTTCAATAATGAAAAATAATGATAAAGATTGCTCAAATACGCGATAGACAAAGAAAGACCTATCACCTAAAAGATAGTAAAATCCTTTAAGATATTTGAAACAAGAGTGCTTAAAAATTTACAAGATCTATCGCTATGACCGAATATTAGAATTTAAAATCACTCTAGGCTAAACTCAACTTTCTTAAAACCAAAAGATAAAACTTGATTATTTGGTTAATGCAAGTCTCGCTCTAAGATAACAAGAGATAGGACAAAACCTCTAAGGAATGCGAGAAAGTTTCTTTTTATCTAGATCGTTTAAAGTTGAAATATTTAGGAATTGATAACTTTAATTAAATTGAATTTTTCAATGAATCTTGAATAAATAATATGAAAGTATGAAAATAATTATATAAATCTCCTTATTTACTAAATTTTGAATTCCTATGAAACTTATATAGCATCCTCCCATTTGGACAATCAAGACTATTCCTTGCTAATATTTGAGTTACTCTTCTTTGTTCTCTGCTTTTTGTAGTCAGCTTTCTTTTCAGATTTCTCAGAGAAAAATTAGTCTATATTTTCTTTCTGGTTTGCTTTTTCGACTGCGCTTATCCTTTTCTATTAAGATGGAGTGATTTTTTAAATAGGGATATTCTTCTCTGTGAAAATAAGATTCTCTATATCTGCAAAAAGCTTCTGAGTAGAAACAAAGTCTTGATAAAAACTTTAAAAGCAAATATAATTAATGAAGTCCTATAAAAATCGAGCCAATTAAAAAATTGATCTTAATTATATACTGGTGGCTCCTCATCTTCATTTAGCAAAATTTCATCGAGAAGTCTGTTATTGATTTAATTTTTGGATTGTTAGGTTAATTTTTTGAAAGCCAGTTCTTGAAAATTTTAGCTGCCCTACAAACTTATATTCTTTATAGTGTTCACTTCAAAAGCAGGATTATAAGCCTAGGACAACTAGAAAGCATTTTACCTGAACAGCTCAAAAGAAGTGAAGTTATAATTTTTAGAAAGAGCAGATAATAAAGCTTCTCTGCTAGTCAAATCTCCCTCAGGTATGAGATTTTATTTAGAAAAAGAAATGAGTTGTCTTTACTCTGGTGTCAAAAGTATTTTCCCTAATACTCTGCTGTTCTGCAAAGTTCTTAGCACCTCTAGGAAGTCTTGGTGGATACTTAATATTTATTTCGCATTTTACCAAAGTTAATCTCTCTGTCTTTCTTTCTTTTTGCAGCATAAGTATACTCTAAAGCAACTCCTTAAAGAGATGAAATTAAATTTTGGACTCTGTCTTTGAGTTATTTAATATATTTTATTTTAGTAGAAAATAAAAGAGAAACACATAGAAAGTTAAATAAAAAGGGATTAATTTAAGAGGGAGACACTGAAATACACATCCCTTCATTTTTGTTATCAAAATTTCGCAAAAATTGTATTTTGTAGAAAATCGGCCCAAAAATACAAAATAAAAAGATGTTGGAATTTTAAAATTTCCTCGAGGGTCAATAATTTTCTATTTAAAATTTTTGGAAATAAATTTAAATCATAATTTGACACAAACTTTGAATGTAAACTAAAATATTTATTCTAAATTATCATAATTAAACATTAAATGAGATTGATCCTTCAGTATTTATTTATGATATCATTTTTATATCCGAAAAAATTATTTCAGTCCTGATTCTAATATATTCATTAAGAAATCTCACACGATAAGACGAAATCTAAAATAATTTTTCTAAAAATCAAAAATAAGAAATCTATAGATTTATTTTTAGATTTCTTATCAAGTCAAATTTACTATTCTTAAGAATATCATAGCATTCTTTTTATAAAAATGAATTCAACTTTTCATGCTATGTTGGTATATAAGATGGTTAAGATGTTTCTAATTTAAGCTCAATTTATGAAATTGTTAAAGCAGATTAACTTATTAAGAGTCGACAGTATGGGATTGAAATTTAATAAATAGAGCCATTATGAAGGGGAAAGTCAACTATTAGATTATAGCAGCATATTCTTTATTAGAAAAGATAAGAGAAAAAATTTAAAGATAGGGATTAGTAATTAGAACATACATTACAGTAAACAATTTAGAACTGAATTTTTCCCCATTAAAACCTCCTTCTATCCATTCTCATTAGATTACTATTTATTTATTTCCAAGCCCACCACCATGTACATTCAAACTAGTAAGTGTTAAAATTTTTACAAAATTTTTATTCAGACTATGATATTTTAGAATAATTCTAAAAAACTTTTTATTGGAAGTCCTTTAGATATACATCCAACAATAATTTGAAGAATTTCAGAATTTTATATACAAATAAAGAAGCCTTCTTAATATGCTGTTTTAGTTTGTTTGCACATGATGGTGTGCTGATTAGGAAAAGAAGGAGGATGCAATGTGGAAAAGATCCACTTCTAAATATTTTACTGTTATTTAAGCTATAATTACTGATCGCTATATTTAAATTTTTTCTCTTATCTTTTGTAATAAAGAACTTGCTGTTATAAATCTAATGGGAGACTTTCCCTTTCATAATGGCCCTTTTATTAAATTTTCATTTCATACTGTTAACTCTTAATAAATAAGTTAATCAACTTTAACAATTTCACAAATAGAGCTTAAATTAGAAATATCTCTTTTATAAATAATCTAATTCAATGATTGTAGGAAGAAATACCCCAAAGAATAACAATATACACAACAAAGTTACTTTATAAAATATAAATAGATTATGTAAATAGAATTTTGAAATTCAAAATGTTGACAATCAAGGAAATTTGAAAAGTCAAATACTCTTAATATCTGAATTTTTTACAAATTTTTATATAAATGGAATTTTTATTTTTTAAATAAAAATTAGGGAGATGCGTTTTCATTATCCCCTCTCAAAATTGCTTAAATTTATGAATATATTCTTGGCGGTTTTTAAATATTATGATTTTGAATCATTTTTCTTTGATTTTGCAATAAATTAATTTATTCCCTGTTATGGCTGATTAGCAGCTTTCAAATTTAACTTAGAATCTGGTGTTATTACAACTGGCTACCTCTCACCACCCTCATACTAAAGTAAAATATAATTATTATTTAATTTATAAAATTTAATATTCAAAAGTTATTTCTTTATTTTAGATTAGCAAATTAAGAGTTTCTATTCGCATTATTAAATAAAATCTTAAATTTTTTGAAATTTTAGCTTTAGTATTTTGTATGAGCTTTATCAATTTTAACTTTATTTTTATAATTCTACTGATTTAAAGGCTACCTCTAGGACTCTTCAAAAGCCTTGATGAAAGTTTTATTTGAATTTGAAATTTAAGATCTGTTTTCTCTCAGCAGTTTATTTATTACTCATCGAAATAGAATCATTTCAAATATATAAAAATAGGAGATGGCTTTATTTAAAGACTGATTAGAAATATAAAATAGGTCTATATAAGTTTATTATCTTAGAAATCCGTTATTTCTGTATTTTTTTACTTTCAAAATATGCAAATTATTTTTAATTTGCGAATAATGACTGCTATAATTTTTTCTTTTGGAGGGACTTAATTAAAATGACTGCCAGAAAACTCAAAAAATTACTGATACCACCAGCTTAACTTAGAGCATCAATTAGACCGAATCTCTACCGAGTTATTATTGGGGAGATTGTATTTAAATTAATGATTATAATTTATTTCAAAGATGTAGACGCGCAAATTTGTAAAAAAAATTATAAGATGATTGAAGAGTCCTGTTATCTCTTCTAGTAGCTAACTACGGAAAGATAATAATATTTTATTAGAAAATTATAAAGCATCAGTTTGGGAATATGGAATTGCTAAGTCACCTGCCTCCTTGTTGAGATAAAAGTTTTTATGTTGACTAATCTTCAATTTTAATTAACCTCTATACTATATCGATATTTGCTTATCCATTTAAAATTAGATGATTGCGAGACCGTAGACTTCCTTTGGTTCTAAAAAGCTCTAATCAACTGCGATAAGAGTTAATTCTCTGCCCTCATAATATTTGTGATTTTAAACCCCAACCATAGATCCAAGCCAAGAATCTTGAGTTTTCACCTAATTTTCAGATAAAAACATGAAATAATTCTAGTAATTTGCCATTCTCAAGGGAATAGTTTGTTACGAAAACGAATCTTTTATTGGATTTAAGTCAAACTCAAATTAGTCAAAATAAGAAGTCATCGTTATCACATTTGCGTAATAGTCCTATAAATAAATACAGAAACATATTTTTAAAAAAATATCAAACATTATGTTCTACCAAGTTGCCTCATTCTTCTGTTTCTTTCTAGAGCTGACTTTAGACGCACTCGATGCCATTTCCAAACAGATTTTATCTCTTTTTCAAAACTTAGATATAATCTCTTTGGCTTATTTCCAGGTTAGAATCCTTTCTTTTATAAAATAAACCTCTTTAGTGGGGTAAATTTTATGAGATTTTGATTTATTATTTTAATGTTAGGCTTCTGAAATCAACTAGTTATTTATATTCAATTTTACCAATAATTAAGATTTTTGAGTTGGCTTTTTTGACTTGTTTGAAACAGAAATCTAGTAATCATATTTCATTTATGGTAGGTTCTTGAAGTTTGAGTATTTGTTTCTAGTTTATCCTTATAATTTCTTAGTACTGAACTATTTGATGAGATGCTATCATGCATCAATCGATTCCCGAGAATTATCCCACATAACTAGGATTTCGTGAACTAGGGTAGTGATGCTATTTTTAGTTGGATATACTTATCCTCTTCTAATTCATCCTTTATTTTCTTATTTGGCAGTAGGCTATAATCTTCCAAGTTATTGCTAGTTTAGTAGATAGAAGACACAGTTTTAGTTTTCTTGAGAAACTATACACTCATCGTTGGCTTAGGCTTGTTTGAGTTATTTTCTCTGATCTCTTGGGATATCCTAAACCTTTAATATGCAAAATATGCTTATTTTTTCAATTTAGTGTCTTGCCATGTTTAGGTCTTGATAAAATTAATATCTTGATGTGATTTTAACCATAAAATTATCATCTAGCTCACTAGTTTTAAGATTATAGAAATAGAGGGTTGAGTTTTAATTCTAATCTATTGCTAAATTAGTATCTGGGCAGTATGAACATTTTCTGTTCTGTGTTATTTCATGTCTGATAAGGTGTAGGGCGTATCTATAGCTGCTTGGCATACATAATACTCACAGTCATTATGGCATACTTCTTAGTTTGTGGGTTCACCGCAGTTGGGAGTCTTGTTTATTTTCTAATTGTTCCAGGTTTTTGTAATTATTGGGTCTCGAACAATTTTTTACTTGGCTCCTGTATTTTCAAATGTTTTTGGGAGATAGTTAGGATGAAGAAGGACACTAAGGTCATAAACAGAAAAATTCATATATTTGGTCTGTAAAGCTTTACAATAACCCTGGTAGACCACAAAAGAGATTACTCGATTCAAAGAAATATATTGCCACGTGACCGCTTAATGCCTTTTAGGTATATACTTATTGAATTTGGGTCAGAATTGAGAGTAGTTCATAATTAGAACAAATTAAGAATGGATACTTGATGAACTTTCTAATTTATTATTTGATCAGAATTAAGGTGTGAAATAAAGTTAAGACAAATTATGATCATTATTTATTCAAAAAAAATGTTTTCTTTAAGCATGTTTAAGGACTTCCTAAATTTCTTCGATGGGAGCACAAGTAATTGAACTACCATTTTGAGGTTAGGATTCATTAAAGCAAGTATGGATAAGAACCCCAAATACAGTTAGAGGAGTCTTTAAGACTCCTCTCATTTGAAAATCAATAGTTTCTGGACAAAAGAAGAAGTTTTAACTCATATTGAATTAACCAAGTAGCGCCTTTTAATCCTTAAATCTAGTTGAGTTGCATTAAACTGCATCTATTTTATTCCCTGTTGAATAAGGATTGCCATTTTTATCAGTTAGTTTGTTGCCCACTACGAACTAAACTCCAATGTACTGGATAGGATTTAGAAAGAATTTTTAGGCGATAGTATCATTCAGTGGAAAGGTGGGATCAATTTAAAAGTTAATAGCCAAATCGAAGTTATTATTAAGTTAGCGTTGATTTCAAGAGTATAAATTAATCTATTGGATGTTGAAAAACGTTAGGAGAGGAGAGGATTTATTTCTAAGTGTTACTCTTCAAATTCGTGCCAATTATGAATATATTTAAAACCAGAAACTAATAAATCTCATACTTTTCATTAAGTAAATCATTTTGATATAATATAGAACATTAGAACATTTTTATAAATTAAAAGGTACATTCGATCAATTTGAGAGTCTCATATGTAGGGTATGCAAAATATTCCAATCCGAAGGAAATTATAGTCAGAAAGCTAATTATAGTGATTGTATAAAACAACCTCGATAAATATAGAGACAAATAAAAAACGCAATGACTAATTCGAAGCACGCCCAACCAGTACATAGATTTCCAACTATAGGCTTGTCTTCAGTCATCTTTGAGAGCGCAAAGCTTATTACGAAACTCTTGGGTGTTTTTAAGATGCATAGCTGAGAGGAGATAGTGCGATTGCGGCAAGGTATTCGTTGCTCTAAACTTTATCCACTAATTTATAATCTTTTAGAACTTCTTTCACTTGCTCTTAATTTAAAATAGTGGTGAAAGATGTTCGATTTATAGCTTGTGAAGCTCTAATTAGCTTGTAATATCTAAGAAGAGAGAGTTTATTCTTCTCTGGATATTATTCTCTATGACTTATAGCTACTCATATCTCCTCTAGCTTATGCATCTCGAAAGCACCCTAGAGGTTAGTAAACTTAGCAATCTCATAGATGACTGAAATCAAGCTAATAGCTGGAAATCTGTAGTAGCTGCTGCGCTTGCTTCGATGGTAGTCATTTCATTTTTTGTTGATTTCGATATTTATCGCTTTGGTTTTATAGATTACTCTCTAATTAGCTTCCAAACTAAAATTTCACTTAGGATTAGAACATTTTCCAAGCCCTAAAAATTAGACCCACCAATTGATCAAGTCTTAGCTTTCATTTCTTAAAAATATTCCAATGTTCCAAACTAAATCAATCTGAGTAACTTATTAAAGTGTAATTTTTATTAATTCCTTTTTTAAAATATCCTATTTGAAGTGCGACACTTAAAAACTTAGCCTCTCCCCTTCTCACATTTCTCAACAGCAACGATATTAATTTAAACTCTTGAAATCAACGCTAAATTAAAAATACTAAGATTGTAGGGAACAGCCTCATCAGAGCCATATTTTTCTCTTGTTTGCAGGTTAATTGTGGACTTCCGTTCAATTACTTAAACCAAGAGGTTTATAAAGAAAGCCAAAAGCAGCAATCTTGAGACAATAGTGAAAATTCCCCCATAGATAGTTTGATAAGTTTCCTTCTTCCTGTACAAAAATTAGAGTGGTGCTCCATACTAGTCCACATTTTTAAGAACATTTTTAAATTTTTTAAAGCCTTAAGCAGGATATAGGTTAAACATAGTTATAATTAATTATACCTATTTTGAAAATACATAAGATTAGTTTAATAAATAAAAGAGATTCTATTACTTTTCATAAATTAATTATTTATTCTTTTCACCTTAGATTCCAAATTATTTTATATTTAAATTATTTTTTAAATTAAATTCTAAAAAAAGAGAATGAATGAGAAAATTTATAAACATTTGTATTTAACATTTGAAAAAGTTACAATAATACAATAAAATATTTTTATAAAATTTGAAAACTCCACATTTATATGATTAAGGGTTAATAGTTTTCATGAAGCAAAGAGGAAAATAAATAAAGTTTAACTTATTAATCTAAATGTAAACTTGATAAAACTGTTAAATTTTGAATAAGAAATAAGTAATTAAGCATGATTAAGGAGTGAACACTCATTACATAAATAAAAAAGACTCTTTGCATGTATAACCTCTTCTCTAAACTTTTGTCAGCCTATGATTTCAGTTAATCAATGATACCACACTGCTCTATTTAAAGGAAGATAGAATCTCTAGAGTCATATAACTTATAACTCAGCTGCCAGCTCTCATTTTAAGTACATCATAATCTGGTGGCCTCACCAGAGCTAAAACCTTGATAAGGCGTTATCATGTAAAAATAAAAAAGCACGCATCAGGCTTGCCAAATTGACTACAAGACCAGTGTGAATATAATTTATGATAATATTTTTGTTATTAATTCTAATCAATAAATTTGAATATTTAAACTGTCTATATCTTTAGAATTTTATTTAGAACATTAAAATGTTGGACAGCTTCAAAAATTGCAATGGTTGCAATATTTAATTTAACTGCTTTCTCAGGCAAAATGTAAATAGTCTGAATCAAACTGAAAATTAATCTGAGCATGAAAGTTAGGATAGAGAGGAGAGTGCTGCTCTTAATTAAAGCCATTAAAGCAATTAAGACGAAGTTGCGAGTGATGTGTCAAGTAATTTGAGTTTTGATTACAATAGAATTAGCATCAATAGCTCTGAGAATTAATGTGAAAATGAAGATGAAGAAGATAATAATCAGCATAAATATGAGGCAAGGTATTTGCTGAGCACTTAGGATGGATCAGATGTGAGATTTTATTGCCGATCTTGCTTTTAATATTATACAAAGTAATTTTGTTCTTATGATAAAATGAAGACAAAATATTAGGACAGGATTTATGATCTCTAACTTAGGATTCAGCGCAGTAAATGGAGAAACTAATATATCAGGAAAAAAGTCGGTGAATTGAATTCCACAGTTGAAACTCAAAAATAGGAAATTGAAGAACTCTTAACTAAGAACTCTGCCCTTTAATTGAGCTTAGATAAATTTCATAAAATGCTGTTCTCTTATGACGAATAAATTTGTAAGCTCAAGACCTAGATCATAAAAAATTATTGAAGCTGGATCAATTACATTGAAAAAGCAGCCTTCTATTTTGAAGCCAAGGATAATCTTTTACAGAAGTTAAATACATTGTCAAACCAGACATATTCTTCAATATTGAAAAATAATGATGAAGCAAGCATAGATATTAGAAATATGAAGAAGGAACTATCAGCTAAAAGATAATAAAATCCTTTGAGGTATTTGAAATATGAGTGCCTGAAAAAATTACAAGAATTCTATAGAAACACCTCAAATCACAATTTAAAATCTTTAGAGAATAAGCTCGACTTTCTCAAAGAGAAAAGTAAAAATTTAATAGAGTAAATGCAGGTTTCGCTCTCAGATAACAAGAGATGGGATAACAGCTCTAATGAATATGTGAACGTTTCTTTATATATAGATTGCTTAAAGCTCTACCATTAAAAAATTGAAAATTTTGATTCAATTAAATTCCTCATTGAAGCTTGAATCTTAAAAATGACAATAATTAAATAAATTTTCCTTTTTTAGTAAATGTTGAATTACAATGACTTTTATCTCCCTTGTTATATTTGAATCAAGATAACTCCTTGCTAATGTTTGAGTTGCTCTTCTTATAGAGTAGGATCGTTTTAAATTGCGGAAGGAGAATAACTTTAATACAAGGTCTCTTACCTCTAAAGTATTTCACTGAATGGTGGTAAGTAGTAGTTGTCGTCATAGTAGTTGTAAAGCGATTCAGTGAAATTAATTGAGAACCCCAAATACAGATCACATTTAAAATTAATTGCCAATCTCTCCAAAGTCTTAAATTTTAATTGATTACTTTTTAATTAAAGGTGGCTGCTACCTCAATTTATAATAATCAATGTCATATAATGACAAAAAACATTCTAAACATAAACATGGAGTCGACTGAACTTTGTGAACTGCCTGGTCGACTGGGACTTCATTTGATAGTCGTTGATGAAAGACATAATTATTTAAGATTTACTCCTAATACATGCCAAAACTTTACTATTAATTCTTTTCTTTTTGTATTTAATTTTCTTTTCTGACTTCTCAATCAATAGTTAATCTATCACTGAGAAGAATATACCTAATCAGATTATTACTCCTTCTAAACAGAAAAGGATTAGCGCAGTTGAAAAAGCAATATAGAGGGAAAATATAGATTAACTATTGATTGAGAAGTCAGAAAAGAAAATTAAATACAAAAAGAAAAGAATTAATAGTAAAGTTTTGGCATGTATTAGGAGTAAATCTTAAATAATTATGTCTTTCATCAACGACTATCAAATGAAGTCCCAGTCGACCAGGCAGTTCACAAAGTTCAGTCGACTCCATGTTTATGTTTAGAATGTTTTTTGTCATTATATGACATTGATTATTATAAATTGAGGTAGCAGCCACCTTTAATTAAAAAGTAATCAATTAAAATTTAAGACTTTGGAGAGATTGGCAATTAATTTTAAATGTGATCTGTATTTGGGGTTCTCAATTAATTTCACTGAATCGCTTTACAACTACTATGACGACAACTACTACTTACCACCATTCAGTGAAATACTTTAGAGGTAAGAGACCTTGTATTAAAGTTATTCTCCTTCCGCAATTTAAAACGATCCTACTCTATAAGAAGAGCAACTCAAACATTAGCAAGGAGTTATCTTGATTCAAATATAACAAGGGAGATAAAAGTCATTGTAATTCAACATTTACTAAAAAAGGAAAATTTATTTAATTATTGTCATTTTTAAGATTCAAGCTTCAATGATAACATTAAATTGAATTCAAAAATTTAAATGTAACTGCTAGCATGTCTCAAATAGGGCTTTCTTCAAAGCAAAGCAACATATTCATTAGAGCTGTTATCCCATCTCTTGTTATCTGAGAGCGAAACCTGCATTTACTCTATTAAATTTTTACTTTTCTCTTTGAGAAAGTCGAGCTTATTCTCTAAAGATTTTAAATTGTGATTTGAGGTGTTTCTATAGAATTCTTGTAATTTTTTCAGGCACTCATATTTCAAATACCTCAAAGGATTTTATTATCTTTTAGCTGATAGTTCCTTCTTCATATTTCTAATATCTATGCTTGCTTCATCATTATTTTTCAATATTGAAGAATATGTCTGGTTTGACAATGTATTTAACTTCTGTAAAAGATTATCCTTGGCTTCAAAATAGAAGGCTGCTTTTTCAATGTAATTGATCCAGCTTCAATAATTTTTT
>JAJKFJ010022932.1:0-34168 GCA_027382625.1 Tetmemena sp. SeJ-2015
GTTGAGAACTGGCTATTACTACTGATAAGGGTGACTACATCCATACCTTAGAGTCAAAATGAAACTGAGATAGGATGGATCATGTAGTTATTTTTGAGTAATTTCGCGTTTGACTCGCATGATTATATGCGTTAAGATAAGTTAGGCAAGTATGAGATATTTTAAATGATAGATTTTTTAAAGTTTAACTTTAAATAAATAATAACTGAAATCTGACAGAGCAAGTCATGACCTGAATAACATAAAAATTTTATGAAACTAATTTATAAGTATAGATAAGAATCAAGAAATTACAATTAATTTTTAAAGCTTGTTAAATACATAATATATAACAGCTATTTAAAATTTAGATTATAATTTACTTAGAATATACTTCACATAACTATCAAAAATTCTCTTGAACAGTTTTCTAACTTAATTTTGCAATCTCTGTTTGAAATTCGATTTATCTATAATACATTTAAGTTTTATTTTGATTTATAAATTAATAATGAGCAATCTATTTCTTCTTTCTTAACTTATTATGGGTTTTATTGTTATGTCAGCAATTGAGCCCTAAAATTAAGGAGCTGAGTCGGGTACATATTTAATCAGTAATTTGAAATTGGCTTCTTTGAAAGGCTGTAAACTTTAAAAATAAATTAAACCATTTCTATTGTAGAAACTGAAAATAACCTTGAGTGTATAGTTTCCAGCATCCTCTGGGGCAACTATAAATTACATCATTTAAATTAACAGTGAGTACGAAGAATTCTTGTGTTAAAGGATTGTTTTGAATAAAGTTTGGAGGGGGGATTTCCTAATCTTTAGCTACCCATTTTAAATCTGTGTCAATTATGAAGGAATCACAACCAGGAGTGGCAGCTTAAGTCAAAATATTTATTTAAAATAAGATCATCACTTTCAACATTTTTTATCGATCTCCAATTGTGTATGTTTAATCGCAAATATTAAATTAAACCGTCTGTCAGTAAGCTGAAATTTGGCTATTTTAATTTCAATCCTCAATTTAGCAAAATATTTTTATTTATGAGCTCTGGATAAATTTAAGATAATTGAAATCTGAAAAACCAATAAATTAAATCTCAGATTAATCAAAATATAAATTTAGTTTTCATAAATTATTCTTACTAATTTATAAGAGGTTTTACAAACTATGCCCATATTTTTGAATAAACATATTTAAAATATTTTAGAACTCATTTAATAAACGTTTGTTCTACCTTGATTAAATTATAAATATTTTTATTGTTTACAAATAAAAATAATGATTTATTTTTAAAATTCAAACACTTTAAAGTTGTTAAAATTCACCATCTAAACTATTTAAGAATATTGGGAAACATATATCACCCTAGATTTAGATTTTCTTGTTCTAAATTTGCGTAAAATTTTCATTATCAATGTTAAGAGTAAATGTCACAGTATAAGTCCTAAATTTAAATTTCATTATATTTTCATAAATATTTTTAATGTTCAGTTTCTTTCAAATTACCTATTTTAGAAAGTTAAAATTATGAATTTTATTTTAGTCATAAATACTTAGCTTGATATTAAAAGAAAGAAAAATAAGAAACTGCTAATATACTTAATTAAGTTTATGAAAGTCTTAAGTGCAGGGCCTGAGTATATATTTTGAATCTCACTTAAATTCAAGGAGATAAATTAAAAAACACTTAAAAAATATAAAATAACGTACAAGTAAGTATCCTTGTCCATTGAAACTTGCTTTGAATACGTATTTGTGTTATTGCCACTTAAGACAAAAGTTGCAGTAATTGTTAAATTTTTATCCATGCAATATCCTATTGCGAGAGTAGCTATGAGATGATCTTGATCTGTATTCACATCTAAATCTATTGTTTTTGGAGAATTATTGTTATCATCATCGTCTATTCTTAGCTCCGGAAATTTAAATTATCTAAATAAATTCCCAAGAAGCGCAGTTTTAGTTGGGGTCCTCAAAAACATTTTATCTATTTTATACTCTTTTAAGAGAATAAATTTTATTCAGAATTTATGGGTTAAGTTAAAAGTGACCTAGAAATTCTCATATTTTAGAGAAATTTTTTTTTCTTGTAAAATTTTATTCTCAAATGTAAGTTTCTAATGAGGATGATATCAAACTCAAATATGTTGATAGTATAAGAATTATTTATATTTAGGCTTCCCAAAGTGGAAACATCCACAGAAGAGGTAACATTTAACTATATTACAGAGAAGAAATGACTCTCCTTATACTATATATGGAAATTTAAGGTAAAAAAAGACTTTTAAGTACTTAATCTTGAGTTATATAGATTTAAATAAATAATAAATCATCAGCTATCATTTTATAACAAAGTTTTATTTTTTAATTTATTTATTTAAAATAAAATTGCCCCTTTATATTTTAATATATGTGAATATTCTCTTTTATAGTAAATATAAACGAAATAGGATTTTATTAAAGCTTTTTAATACACAAATTTGCAAATTATATGAATGTCTATAATTTCTTACATAGAATTTATAAACGGATACAGAAACATAAATATATACACACATATATTTATGACATTTTGGTAGTCTCTCAAATCTTAATCTTCAGTTATAGCAGTAAAACCAAGCATATTATTCTAAATTTCCCCTTTTAACATCGAAATAGACTCTATTTTTAAATCTAATGTTTGTAATTAGCTTTCGCTATAGGACTTGGAGCATGTTTATTTAAAAATATAAAATATGGAGTCAATTTAAACAACATTTTCTGTAAATATTGCCTAATTACTGCAGTACTATTAGTTGTTCATACTAGCTATGTATATTGCTGTATTACGAGAGGATGAAAACTCATTTATATACCCTATAAGGTAAATGTATTGCAGATTTAAGAGTTTAATTTAATCAATCATTTTTATTCATTGATTAACAAAATTAATACATAATAAGTCATGAGATTATATTAAAAAAATTATAGGAAATGTGTAAAAACTCTTAAGGAACTCTAGAATTAATTTATTTTTCCACAGAAAAATGAAATTTTAATTGCAGTAATGCTGAAAAATTATCTTCAATAGCAAGCTATATTAAATATATGGTTATTTGTGGCACTTATGCAACAATAACTGTTTTAATTATTGCTAATGGATGGCTATAAAAACTTACCAATTATGATTAGCTTCAATGATTTTTTCTTTCATAATATTTTCCCACAAAAATAATTAATTTAATAAACTAGTGGCTTTACTTAAACACTATGTTTTAAATTTGATTAATTGACAAAAACATTTACGAGTTAAAAATAATTTACTCATTTCATTTAGACTCTACATCACACATTGTAATTTAAAAAGCTCCTTTTATCTTCTTAATAAAATGAGATTGAGGATTTGAATAATCTTATGTTAATATTTTTGCTTACTTAAACTCGTATTAATTTAATTATATTGTCCATTTTAGAGTCTTTATTAAATTATGACTATATAAATAATAGTTTCTTCTTCAAAGAAATTTAAGCTTAATAATTGGCCAATAAAATCACTCTATGGACAAAAGGAACAAAAACAGAAAAAATACGATGATTCAATGCATATTTAAATAAAAGGATCATTTATAAAAATATAAAATCGATATAAAGTTTAGGAAAGCGATTATATATTTAATTTCACTTATTATTTCTCAATAAGAACTGTCAACAATATGTCCAAAACGATACAAAAATAATAATTGATCCATTCATTTATAAGATTTAATATATAATCGAAATTGGAAATAATTGAGTTGGAGAAAATTAGTAACTAAGAGTTACTCAATAAATTATTTAAGCTAAATCTTAAACAGTAATTCATTTTGAGTTTTAATTTTTTAGATATAGAATATAGAAAAGCCTAAAGATAATTTAAGAGTTTTCATTGATTATTTTTCATACTGATTCATTTCGGGAGATTGTCAAGTAATCTCATGGTTAGATATTTTTTCTTAGCGTCGTAATTTAATCTTATTTTGAAAAATAAGTTTTATTCTTAATAAATTCCCATATTTATAATTTCATTATAGTAAACTTTGATATAATTTAAATAAATGATCAACTTTTATAAAAAAAAGAAGTATTAAAGAGGGAAATTTGAATTAATAATTTATATAATTTTGAAATTGCTTTCGTTAATAAAACTCTATTTAACAAATTTTAGTTTATTTAGTGATGATAAATCATAAAGCCCATTTCAATTTATTTTAAAAGCAAATAAAGCTTAAAAAATTAAGTTTATAAAAAAACCTTTATAATTTTGATGCATTAAGCAACTAATGTCAGGTAATTTAACAGCTGCGCTAATTTTAAGCAAAAGGAAAAATTAATTAAAGTAAAATCTTAATCTTTATAGATAAATTATTTAAAGAGAATATCTTATCCTATATTAGCTATACCAACATTAAATCTGTAGGGTTAAAATAATTATAAAAATTATCTCTGCCATACAATAAAGTAATTTCATCTATTATCATCAAGCCTAAGCAATGCTCTCAATAATTATTTTAATTGAAAAATAGAATACTATATTGAATCCCTTCATTCTTTATAAAATAAAATTTAGACGATAAAATTTTTACAAAGTTTAATTTAAGTTGCAGGGAATTTGAGTTGTCCTTAAATATCCTAAATAAATGAATAATTAATTTAATTATTTGATAGTTTGGTTATTTGCTTGGTGCAAAGGTAGGCTAAGATGTTTAAAAATACAATATTAATATTTTAATTTAAGGAAAAAAAATTAATTTTGCTTACTATAAAGTATGACTTTTAAAGTATAATTTAAAAATTAAATTGAGGCCACTTTTTAAAGCAAAAGTTTGAAATATAATTAATTGATTTTATTTGTAAAAATTAATAATTTTATTTGAGGAAATTCTATTTAAAATTAGTCAATATTTTGTTAGACTTATTGAAATTTTTCAGATATAAAAATAATTTTAATTCCTCTAAACATCAATTTTTCTGATTATCAAGAAATTTTATTTTAATTTTTTGTAATTTTATTTAAGAGAAGAAAATATTCCAAGAAATTTCTTAATTTTCTATGAAATTTTAAAAATAAATAAAAAATGTTGTTATTAACTAAACGTTCATTGAGCTTCTAGTATTCATAAAAAAAATTAAATTTGTTATTAAAATCCAATATCAATAATAAAGAATCTATTTTAATATATATACTTGAGGATATAACTGTGATTAAATTTTTTATTTAAAAAGTAAATAATAAGCGCTTTAAAATTAAATCCTTATTCATTATTTTTTTTCTCTCAATTTATCCTTGATTTATGAAAGAGTTTAAGATACTTTTTAGGAAATTTTTAATATTTAAAATATCATAATAACTTAAATTGTTGATAATCTAGAGACCCACTAAACTTATAATAATTTGGAAAATTAAATATAATTTTGATAAAATATAATAAAATGGTAAACTCAAAAGACATTAATTTATACTCCAATATAAAATTCATTTAGAGGGTTTATTTTTTATATTTTAGATGTAGTTCCTATTTAAAAATTAATAAAATTTTAAAGGCAAATTTAAAAATTTAGATATTTTAATTTATAACTGAAAAACTCAAACAAGATCATCACTTTTTAGAAAGATCATTAAATTTAATCTTTATCGCAATTAATTAGACTTTAATTATATAATTAAAAGGTAATTTCTAGTTAAGTCTTTTTAATTTTAATCCTATGTTTTTAGTTTAAGCTGAGTCTAACTTGAATAGATAGAACATTATCACGTTAAATGAGTCTGTATCTACGTTCTAATAAGTTTATATTTAAATTATAGTTTAATTATCTTTAATTAAAACATGCTAGTAATA
This sequence comes from Tetmemena sp. SeJ-2015, assembly GCA_027382625.1. NCBI lineage: Eukaryota > Ciliophora > Spirotrichea > Sporadotrichida > Oxytrichidae > Tetmemena > Tetmemena sp. SeJ-2015. Next base: position 5,845 of record JAJKFJ010022932.1, read on the forward strand.
TTTTGAAATTATATTATTTATATTATAATTCTATAAATTATCATCAATTTTTTTAAAGTATAAATTAACTGAAAGAGTATTCAAAATACTTATAGGTAAAGATATTTTGATTTGAATATGCTATGAAAAAGAAAAATAAATATGGAACATATTTGACAACTCATAATGAGAAAAGTTAATAAAAAAGCCCTTTAAGTCTAAATAAACACATATATAAATTAATGATGCTGAATGATTTAGCGAATAAATTTATTTATTCTTTATTTATCTACTTATATCAATATCCCTATGATTTAACTATTATTTTTATAAATAAATGCCTCATTACTAAAATTAAAAGGAAAATAGATATTAAAAACATTCTAATTTGATAAATTTGTTTAATTTTTTTAATTAAAAGTTCACCGGAATTTAAAATATGTATTATTCTTTGATGAATATTAAATTATAAAGTTTGGCCATAACATATTGCATTGCTTATTGGATCAAATTATAAACTTTCGTATTTCCCTTTACTACAAAAATAGCAAAATTTTAATTTAATCAAACCTAAAAAAGAGAGATATAAAATTTCAAATCTTAAAGAAAAAGATTAGAGAAATTAAATTATTAATTTATAGGAAGTATATAATTTTTATTTTACTTTGAAAGATATTTGCACTACTCATAATGCTTAGTTATTTATGGTGATTTAATCTATGTTTGAATTAAAATTCATAAAATTAGAAGGCTTAAAAGAACTACTTTTATCAATGGACTATAAAAGTTAAAGTTAGCCAGTGAAAATCTTTTTTTTTATTTAATAAGATACTTTTCTTCTTTAACTTTATTTTTCACCTATAAGTTCATATCATAAGTTAAAAAAATGAAAAATTTAGCAGATTAAAATTCACTAAAAATAAGATATATTTCAAAATTTCTTCACTATGAAATTGGAACTGATGTTTTTTAGTTATGTAAATAGTAGTTTAGTGTGATTATTTTGCATGCCAGTTTTTGAGTAAGTTTATTTTTTTATGATATAAAGTAATAATTTTTGTGAATCTTATTTCTAATTAAAATTTTTTTAAATCTTCTCTTTACTTCGGGATGAAATTATCTTCTCAGATTATATTTTTTAAATTTAATCCTAAATTAGATAGGTATGTATAAGCCAAGAAAAGTAATTCATAATGTATTAGGACTAAATTATAATTTAATTTTAAATAAATTTTTGATGGCAAATTTATAATTGAAAGCGAGTAAATCTTTTTTAATATTTATTTACGAATACTTTACACTTTTCCAATCAAGAATCCATAAACTGTGTTAGAATAATAAGTTGATACATAATTTGAAATCATGTCATCATAGCATCCAACTGCTATGTCACTCTCAATGTCATAGTGTACATATTTAAGCCCATTATAGATTCCTGAATCTTTTGTGGCGAAAAATGCATTACTCACCAAAGACATATCTTAAGATTTTGAATTCGAAAACAATTGCAAACTTAAAAAAGTTGGATTGGGATCAGCACCTTCTTACTCTTTAAATTAAATTAGATAATTATAACTTTTAAAATAAATTTATACCTATAATTTAAGCGAAGTTTTAGTGGGGGAAATTCCACAAATTGTTTTATAATTCAATTAAAAATTACTTGAGAATCTGATAAATGAAGTCAATATTTTTCAAGTATTAATTTTACTAATAGAGATTTAGTTTTAAAATGTAAAGTTATTTACTTTCTTCTTAAAATTTGGGTTTATTACTTTTATATTTGCTTTAATTTAAATTTAAACCCACATTCTCACTATTTTCCAAAAACAAAATTTGAAAAAAAAAATTTCTTGTTTTAAATTTAAGATTTTTTTAATTTTTTAAAATATTTTAAAATTGCTAAAAAAAAATTTTTTAAATATAAATTGAATAAAAATATTAAAAATAAAAAAATTAGTTAAACCCCTTTTATTTAATTCACTTGTCTAAAAAACAATCGAAGTGAGAATCTAGTTTCTTAAGCATAATTAAGGACAACCCCAGATAAATAATAAAATAATTGCAACACACAAAACCGTCATATGCGTGCATGAGTCAAGCTCATGAAGTCACAGAATCCGAAGAGATGCACAGCTTCCATTAAGAAAGTTAAAAATCAGTGAACTCAAGAAAATTCCCCCCCTCTTTATACAATTCAAATTGCTTTTTAAATTTAAAATTTAAAACTTTTATTTTTTTTAAATTTTAATTTAAATTTTTGTTTCCTATTACAAAAACTTCTCCACATTATCAATTCCCAATTGAAATTAAATCCAAACATCATAGATAATGCTAAAATCTTTGAGAATAATTCCTCTATTCGAAACTACAGCCATTCATTAATTTAATCTTAACTTAAATTATTTAATACTTAAATAATTTAAAGGCAACATACACTAATAATTTTATATAGATTTCATTGTAGAAGGCCATCTCCCAAATTTATATAAAGAGTTAATAGTATTTTTTATCATTTAATTTAAATTAGGGACATTTATGAAATAATTTAGGGGGAAAATTTTTAAATAATTGTAATAATTATTTTATCTTGCTTTTTCGTATATCCTCCAGCAACGAAGATATAATAAAAATAGTCTTAGAAAGCATTATTTTTGTCTTCACCTGAAAAGTAACCCTAGAAATACATAGGGAAGGCGCCTTCAAGATTAGAGTTTATTTTTTAAACTAGGCTATTTAAGCCTTCAGAGAATTTAAAGATGAAATACTGCAAATTAATTTAATTATAATTATATATTTAAAATAAAAATTATTCTCTCAAAATATCATTCCATAATGGAAAGAAATTGGCAAATTAATGCATCTACTTAATATGATTTTTAATTTTATAAACATATTAGGACACTAAAGAAGCTAATATAATTTTAGAGACATTTCAGATTTCAAGAAAGTTAGAAATTATTGCTAATGGAAATAAAAAATTTTATTTTGATAACATTGAGATTTATATTTAAGCTTTTATCAACTTAAATTGGGAAATTATTTATAGTAAGGATCCAATCATAAATTTATTTTTTTTAAAATTAAAATCATTAAGAAAAGTTATAAAGATTAAAATTATTTATTTATATTTGTATAAAAATTATAAGTAAATAAATTATATACAAGTTTTTATAAATAAATTTATTCTCAAAAATATATTTCAGAGATTTATTATATTGCACTCCTCCTTATGCATCATACAAAATATAAATAAAGCAAAAGAAATAATTTAATTTATTCTCATTATATTATAAGAAAGATATAAAATTTTATTGTATATCCATGCATATAAATGATGCTTATAAGAGAAATTGATATTTTGGACAAATAAGATTTGTCAAATTCTTAGTATTTTTTCTTAGAATTAATTGATTTGTTTTAGAATGGGAAATTTTATATTTATAATCAATGATGTTAATTAAGAAAGTAGGCATTTTCTAAGAATCTACAACAATTCCATAAAATTTAAATTTATCTTTATATTTAGGAATAATTATCAATTGAATTAAATTTTGTTCCATGCTCTGTGAACACATTTGAAACATCATATTGGGTAATAAGATTAAATGCTCTAAATTATTAATTTTTTAATCGTAATAGATGAGTAAAATTAATTTCTTTCTACTAGAAAGAGTTACAAATAATTTATAGAACTAAGGAATTTGATTATAGTTGAAAATTATTGAAAAGCCAAATTATATTTAAATTATGAATATTATATTTAATTAATTATTGCGCCATGAAAAAGTGAATATAATTATATTAACTTCATATATCCTTGCAGTATTTGTGAGAGAGAACTCAATTTAGTGTATAAGCTATACAAGTTTTAATTTTCAAGGATATTTCAATTTAAATTGTTTTGGGCAATCATATCCCACTGTTGATATGAAGAAGAAAAATAATAATATAATTAAATTAATTTATAATTGAGCTAGCAGCTGATCGGGGTATATATAACTTATTTTTTTAGTCATAAATTTACAATCCTTTAGATATTCTTTTTAAAAACATCGATATAAATTAAATATAAGCCATAATTTGGTAATGGAATAAAGAAAAAATAAATTGAAAATAATCATAAATTTAAGCCATATCTACAATTATATCACTAGTTCGTTATACGACAAAAGTATCCATACTTCTCAATAATATTAAAGGGCATTAAAAACTATCAAATATGTTAGGATCTATCGATTACAAATGAAATATTAATAAATGGCATTGAATTCGCAAAATCTTTCTTAAATACAAGTCTATGAATTTTCTGTTATAAAGACGAGGCTAAGCTCCCTAGTGTAGCTCTTTGAAAGCATGGCAGTTTGAAATTTTTTAGACTATATCTTAATAATAGTTGAAGACTGATTAAGGAACTTAATTCAAATAGTTTTGATGTGAATAAAACACTACGTTATCAGAGAATTTCCATTTGAATATATATCACTCATCATAATATCTGAGATCTAGAAAAGTTTTTCGATAAGTTTGAAATTAGAAATGATTGCTCAAAAGTTTGACATTAAAATTAGGTAAAAACATGTCAGTTGAAGTAAAACTCCATTCTGATGTAGTAAAATTCCATCTCTAAATTTTTAAAGTAGCCAATCAGAGACTTAATAATTAAAAATTATTAAGCAAAGCAGAGTCTCTGATTGGCTACTTTAAAAATTTAGAGATGGAATTTTACTACATCAGAATGGAGTTTTACTTCAACTGACATGTTTTTACCTAATTTTAATGTCAAACTTTTGAGCAATCATTTCTAATTTCAAACTTATCGAAAAACTTTTCTAGATCTCAGATATTATGATGAGTGATATATATTCAAATGGAAATTCTCTGATAACGTAGTGTTTTATTCACATCAAAACTATTTGAATTAAGTTCCTTAATCAGTCTTCAACTATTATTAAGATATAGTCTAAAAAATTTCAAACTGCCATGCTTTCAAAGAGCTACACTAGGGAGCTTAGCATCGTCTTTATAACAGAAAATTCATAGACTTGTATTTAAGAAAGATTTTGCGAATTCAATGCCATTTTTTCAATATTGTAACTTACATCTTCACCTTCCCATTTTTGGGATTTATGTTGACAAAGAAGAGTTTTTCGGATATAAAATATCTTAATTTCTTATTTATAAAATATTAATTTATCTTACTGAAATTTTACACTTAATTATATGTCTTTAAAATAAAATATATTTAAAAAAGGGTATAATGATTTTAATTTATAATTTTTCGTTAGTAGGTTTATCTGTTTCTTATGAAAAGCTTGCATACAAATTATCATAGTCTTGAAGATAAAGCCCCTTAATCTTAATTAAAAATTAGTCTTTAGCGTGTTTGAGATTTAATTTGTATAGGTGAACATCCATCTCATTCGGTAAGGATAAGCATTAAAATAAAATACAATTTTGAATTTTGAAATAATTTCTGTTTTTAAATTATTTATAAGCATTTTTGTACAATCCTATGAATGAGGAAGTACCACCTCAGTTTTGTGTTATTGTTCCAGCTACTGCAAAACTCTATTCTTAGTTATATTTTTTTTCTTCTAATTAAATGAGGAATATGGATAAATTATCTATTATTTGATACTCTCTAAATAATTTTTGTTGATTTAGTAGAACAGAAATTATTTTATCAATTAAATTATCCTTTTGATAAATTAATAATGAGAAGAGAGTGAAAAAAGATTGTGAAATAATGATACTGCACAGTACTAATGTATATAATTTTAAGTTTACATTTTTATTTGATAATGATTCTGAGCATTGTTTATATATCCAGCTCTAAATTATCCTACATTTTTAGATTAATAAAGAAGGATAGACAAAGTAATGAAGAGGCTAAAAAAGATCTAAATGAGAATTAATGTTTTAGATTTATTTGAAAACGATATCGCTTAGTATGAATGAGTATACAATTGTGTTCACGGCCTAAAATAGTAACCTTTTAAACCTTTCTTTAAGTTTTTAATAAAACTGTTTAGGAGAAGAAAATGAAAAGATTGAAGATAAATAATGCACTAGCGCTCTAGATATAACATGATTTGGTCTAATCATTTGCAAAATTTGAGTCAGTGGATACTCTAAATGAATTTAGAGTTATGAATTTTTATTTTATAATAATCTATTCATATTCTTGCCATAAAAATTAAATTGTATATGAAGATGTAGACTATTTTATAAAACTTTTAACTATCTTAATTATTTTTTTTTTGCCTTTTATTATTTTTAAATACTTTATTATTATCATAGTTAACCTTCAGGTAGTCAATGGACATATTTTAGCCGTTTTAGAAATATACTAGAGGAAACTAGTTTGAGTTGAAGCAAGTTTTATCAATGGTACCCAAATCTGAGATGGCTTAAGTTATTTCAAAAAGCCTATAAAAAGTAATAAATAGAAATTACCTTACCCAGCAACAAGGAACCATACTGCAACTTTTATATGAGCAGTAGTATTCATTAAATTAGTAATTTATTCTCTAAAATATTAAAAATTGTAAAAGTATCTGGCCAAATATTTATTATATTTGTAGACAAGATAAAATTAACTTTATTAATTCTATAATCTCTCTTAATTATGCTTCACTCTCTCACTAAATTGCATTGAATTTTGCAATTAAAATTTGTATTTAATTTACAATAATTATTAGTCTAACTATTTTTATCCAATCTTAGAGGTGAGTGAGAGTGAAAAATATCAAAAAAATACTTATATCACATTTTATATGACCGGTAGTGGATCTTTTAAAAATTCTTATAGTTCATTTTATTAAATAAAAATTTCAATTTCCATTTAGAAAATTAATTTTGCCAGAATCATAAAATGGAAGTAATTTGTAATGTAATAAATTTGTTTAAAACTATCATCTGTAATCTCTAAATTACTAACCAAAACATTGATCATCTTTAAAATCATCTTGATTTTGAAACTCGCTTTTAATTAAAGCAATTTATTTCACAAAATCATTTTTTTTAAATAAAAACAAAAAAATATCATAAAGTATTCTAAAAGACTTGATTTTTATAAGAAGCATACTTGCTATTTTTAACGAAGAAAAGGCATTATGGAGAAAATTCAAAATTTATTAATCCTGATATAGATGCTAAATTTTTTTAAAATTATAGAGATAAACTCCTTAAAGTTACTTGCTTTAGCTTATATAATTCAAAAAATTTATATACTTTGTGACTCTTGCATGTTTATAAATGATAACTTTCCAATACTATACTCTGATTATTTCATTATCTGAGTGAGATTATCCTCTTTTGAATCAAAAGATTCCTGAAGGTTTTTTATTTTATAATTTTCTTGTTTATTTTCATTTTCTTTTTAATTTTGGATTTTAGAGCCAAAATAATTTTATTATTTCTTAATCCTTTTCTTGGATCTTTTAATAGACTTTATATTTGTATAATTATTTAGCTCTTTAGTAAGACTTAAAGTTTAATTGGTTTTCTTATTTTAATATAGTTAGTCTATTATAAATTAGAGTTTAATTGGATAATAAAAATAGAATAAATATGCTACTTGATAGAATATCAATTTTTTATAAATTTAACTTAAAAATAATTGCTGGGCCCAGTCATATTTTAAATTTGAGAATGCTAATTTTGAAAGATACCGATCAACAAGAATCCCATTTATTTTTGAATAACCTTCAATAAAGGTGCCCTTCTAATGATAATAACAGTATAAATCTGCTGCGAACATTTTACATAATTAAATTAAATTTTAAACTATAACTCAAAGCATTAGTCTAAGCTAAGCTTCTTTTGAGTTTGTAAATTTACATCTAAGTTTTATTCTTTGCTACCTAAACTATAGAATAATTTCAAAATCTAATTATAGATATTTCTTTTAAATTTAACCGATCTTCAGGTGATAAATTATCACTACTTTTTTTGCTCTTTTAATCGATTGCATATTTGAAAAAGTTGTTATTTTAATTTTTAATGGAAGAATTGTGGTAAGCTTTTGAATCCTATAAATTGAGTACTTATCTGTTCTAAAACAAGAAATTCATTTGGAAAAGATCTTCGCTTTGATTCATTCTATATTCTACTTATTTATTTATTTATTTATTTATTTATTTATTTATTTATTTATTTATTTATTTATTTATTTATTTATTTATTTATTTATTTATTTATTTATTTATTCATTCATTTTAAATAGTAAAAAGCTAATCTTTATTTATTTGCAATAATTATCTCTAAAATTGGTTCTATGATAGATTTAGCAAAAATCTGAGAATTAAATAATTTTTTTCATATTACTTTAACATATCACTCACCTTTAAATACTGAAAAAAAAGTTATTATTAAAATTAATGAAGCCAAATCATATTTTGAGTTTTAATTAGCATAAAATTAAATAGTCATCTAATTTTTTTAAAAAAAAATTCTAAGTTTTATTTAATTTCATTTAAAGCATGACTTATTAAAGTCGAATAACATTATATAAGCAATTAACTTCAGTTGTATTGGATCTATTAAATTAACCATCCATATCTGTCCATTAGTACTCCTTAGTGAGGGATGCATCATTAATATTTAACTCACTATAACTTGGAGTATTTCAAGCTCATCATAATTTAATTTTTAATTTAATTTTAATTAAAAAAGAGTGAACATCTCTTGAAAGAAAAATCTTTTTAATCTTATTTCCCTTAGGTTTTACATAGAAAGGATAATTAAATTAGTATTGGTAAACTAAAATAACTTTAATGAATTGTAATTATTAAAAAGTATTAGAGGGTTGTGGTAATTAACTGGACTATTTCTACGAGTTTTATTTTTCATTTTTTGGCCTTGATAAATATTGCTTGAATTTTGATAATTATCTCTAAATGAATTCTCTTAAAATTTTTAAAAATTTGGTTGCAAGAGGTTTGATGCTCACTTTGTAAGTTCTCTTCCAATAAGCCAAAAACTTTTTAAAATAAAAATTTGAAGAAAAATGAATTAAATTAGGGTAATTCAAATCAAATATAGGTCTGAATTTATTAGAAAATAATAGTAAAAGTCAATAAATTAGAAGGAAAGACAGTTGACTTTCGGGTTAAAGATTTATCTCTCTAGATAATATCCTTCTTGTGTAAAGCTTTAGTTAATGTTAAATTTTTAAAATTTTTTTTAAAGAGAGATCAAAAATTTTTTAAAAAAATTTTTAAAACCGCCGCCCTGGAAGAATTTTATTTTTTAAAATTTTTCCAAATTATAAATAAATTAAAAAAATTAATTTTAAAGGAAAAATTTTCAAAAGTACTATCTACTAAACCATTTTGGATTTATTTAATGTTAACGGGAGATATTAAACTCATTTAAATAATAAATTTGTTTTTGGATTATAAATTAACTAAAATATATATTTTTAAATTTAATTTTTACAATAAATGCTATATATAGGTTATAGTTAAACAAAAGAAATAATTTTAGTATTATTCTTTCAGCCAAAACTTTGTAAAATCTTTTCAGTTTCTGTCTTTAATATAAGAGTATAGATTTACAAATTGTAAATGTTTTAGTTCTACAGTTACTGGATCAATTGTTGAAATTTAAAGCAAGGCTAAATTGATATAAGAAAAGTTAATTTATAAATTTATTAGCAATATACTGTCTCTCTCTTTCTGAGAATCATATTCTAAATCTTAATCCAGAAACTAAAGAAACACGGGTTGAAGGACAAAACCTACTTTAATTCTGCCGAACTATAATTTATAACAATCAAGAGTATTTCTAACGGGATAATAGGTTTTTTTAATCGATAAACTGAGAAAAGAGAATGACTATATTAAATAGAAAGTAGACTAATGTGAAGCAGACTGGTATATATCCAAAGAGAATACGATTATCTTCATTTTATTAAATTCATCAAAATCAAAAGCCTCTGAATAGGGAAGCATACAATAGGTTATCAGCGATATCAAAATCTCATTCACAAATTCCACCGTATTCTAACTACTCTCTAAATATAAATCTATAAATCTAAGTGAGGCTTTACTCCGAAAATATAATTAGTGTACATGAAATTCATTATTATCAAGTAAAGCAGTTGAACTGATCCATTTTAAGTCAAGAAAACCAAACAAAAGCAATACAGAAGTTTTCTCATCACTTTTATGGGGTAAAACATAGAGGCCAGCTCACTTTAGGTATTTATTTCTTAAGATATATCTCGAAATTTTAAAAGAAACCACTTTAGTCTGAGATTACTTCTCATCTACCACTTTTTTAATTTCCTCTTGCTCTGAAAATTCAACTATTCTTGCTTCTTAAAACAAAAAAGCAATATAAATCTTGATTATCCAGAAAGAAAAAAATGGAAGGCATATTGTAACAGGAAGGAAACATATACAAATTATGATACTCATTATGTCTCCAGTGTTTTGAAAATTTTAATTTAAATTCGCCTATTATCAAGATTAAGAAGTTCAAAACTTACATTTTAAACTGCTATCTTCAAACTATTATTAATAAATTTATCAGCGAGCAAATAACGATCTCCAGGTAATTTTCATGTACTAAATTGAGAATGGAGTTGAAAATCATGGCATTCTAAAACTTTTTAACTATCGGACTATAGGGTATCAATAATTAAATGGGCTTCTTACGATTATTTGGAGAGACTAGTCATAGTTATACCATAAGCAAGAATAAGTAATGCTCTTATTTTAGATATTACATACATATTATTGAATGAGTAACTGGATGTATAATACACCAATGTAAAAGATGAGGCCCAAATTTTTGACTGCATTTAAAGAGTTATAGTTCATGAAATCATAGTAAGAGTTGTAAGAAGAATCCTGAACTTCATCAAATTCAAAAAGGAAATAGTTGAGGTCATTCACAGGAATAAGATTGAGAGTAGCTATATCATTTATGAAGCTAAAGAAGTAGAGATTATTTGCAGGGAGACTAATTGAAATCAGAGGTAGATGACTTATGAACTAAAAACTCTCAAATGAATTTATCAAAGCCTACAGAATAAACCCTCTATAAAATTAATAGCACAGTAGGTCTTACATTAAAAAGTTTGTGATAACATTTTGGCCTAATATAGCAGCTAATTAAAGTTTAAATTAATAATTTTAATGTGGCTTAGAATATAGTTCCAATCATCTCAGATATATCATAGCTATCTATCATAGTTTAAAACCGAAAGCATACCCTTTTTTAGTTGTGGAGGCACCGAATATTCTAACTCATAGTATTTCTTAATGTATTTATCCTATTTCTGATTTCGGTAAAGAAGATTCATAACGAAAGTTGCTCTTATATTGTCCACTTATTTAATTAGTTTAAATATATTTTGCAGAGATGAATTTTTCCTTTATAGGAAAGCTAAGCTAAAGCTTCAAAAGCTATCCTTTGAATTACAACATAGTGTCTAAAATATTCTTAATATTTATATGAATGAGATAATTTTGTATTTTGCGAGATAAACATTATTAAGCTATTCAAAAGTTATGACTAAACTGTTATTAAAAAAGCCATTAATGTCTCCAAAAAGTTTCATTGCTTCGTTGAAAAGAATAGTTGCTTCGCTTGTGGATGAAATAGATATAATTCTTGCATCTAAGTAGCCACTGGCATTTTTTGGAGTTCTTAAATATTAAAATTTTCAAATCTATTGAGTTATAAAAATTAAAATCTCCAAGGTTTATTTCTATAATTGTTGATAATAAATAATATTTTAGTTCCAGTAAACATGAAATCATTGCTAGATTTCCAAGAATTAGTCTGATAATCGAAAATTGAACTCAAATTGACACTTTAAATAAGCTTCACTAGAGATTTTAATATTTTTCTTTGATATCTCAGAATCTGTATCTGGATCAATAATTTATTCTCCAATAGGAGTAGTCACGGATATCGAAAATTATGTAGTATCAAATTTAGTAGAATCCTTGACTTCTTAAACTTGAAGCAAAATTTTGTAGCCAAAGCCCTCTGTTCCGAGTTCTGGACTTATCTTCATAGATGTAGTTCCATCTAGAGTTAGCAAATTAGATACTCCTAATGTTTTAATGACTATTATATTTATCAATAAATTCATTTTAAAGTTACTTAAAAACCTTTCAAAACTAATCACTTGATTGAATTTAAAATCGAATGACTATTTCATATTCATCTTGCTCTTGGTCATAAATTTCGGGTAGATTTATGGTTTTAGAAGTACCAGCGGGAATTTATATATTTTGAATGATTGAAGTGAACTTGGGAGGTGAGTCAAAAGGATCTATCAATATTACCACTCTAAGAGAGATTGTCTTAAAGAGAATTTCAGTTTCTTTCTTTAAATTTTAATACAAAAAACATTTTGCATAATATTCGTTGAGTCGACAAAGTAGAATAAGCTGATTGCTATATCATATTCACCAACATCAGATGGGCTGTTTGATTGAACCCTCAGGCTTAAAGAGTTTTATACCAAGGTAAAGCAAGCAGGTAACTCTTCATTATTGCTCAGAGAGGCACTCAATTTAATTATATTTCACAATCTAAATAAATATAAAACAGATTTTGAATTATAATATAAAGGTGAATTCTAATTAATTTCTCAATCTTCTAAATAAATCCATTAAAATAAATTCATTATTGGTGAATTGAGCTTTATAAATAAAAGGGTTTTAGACTGAGTTATATAGTTTTAGTTCCGCAAAATATAATTTAGCAATTAGGAATACTCTTTCTCGTAGCAACTTATAAATAAAACTTGAATTCCGAGATATGATTTTCTTATAGTATACTCTTAAGTCAAACTTAAATAAAATTTTAAATTTCTTAATAAGGATCTTATTTCAAATTTTTTAGATATTAAAATGATTACATTTATATTCCTAAAAATTATAAAACTTTTAGTGTTTGCATCTATAAATTTGTAGCTTTCTATGTATGCTTCTGTGCAATTTTGCAAATTGAACTTCATTAATTTTTAAGGAATTTCTGTGTATGTCTCGTGACCAAAAATTAAGACAGGGAAGGTTTATATTTTAAAGCTTGTTTATCCAGTTAGTGGTATGACTTTTTCAATTTCAGACCTCTATATCAGTTGTGTTTATTATATAGAATTTGAATTCTTACATTCAATAAAATAAATTAAAAAATCAGATAGAGGAGGTACTAAAAATTCTTGTTTATGCTCACTTAAACATTTTAAGTCTTCCAATATGTTGCATTTTATATTTAGACTGTAAAATTGATTACTGGCATGTCTTAGCAATAATTCATGACGCAGGCGTCAAGGAATAAGACAAAGTCAGGATCTTCAGAGTAGAAATCATTAATTGCACCTTCAGGTAATAATCCATCTACAACAATTCTTTCAAAAGTTGGAGGTAACACTAAATTCAAAGTTTAAATTACCAAGAAGAAAAGTACTCACATTGGTTGCATTATGTTTAAACCAGATCTAACTGTTAAAAATAGAATTAAATTAATTATAAATGATGATTAATTAAAATTATAAGCTCAGATCTGCAACATGATCACAGTTAAATAATCAGATTTATTCCCTGATCTTCAGTTTGTTCAATAGCTATTCAACAACTAATGCCAATTTCTTTTTTAATTAATTTTATAGCTCTTCTCATTAGCGAGATATGTCGAGGACACTCTTGAACTTGATTATATCTTTGAACTGAGAGATCCCACACAAATTTTGCAGGGATATAAGTTCTGAAAATGGTAATCTTTGTCGAAAGATGTAATTATTATTCCTATAAATCATACTTAAAAAGTTTCAATTTGATCAATTTAATTTAATTACTAAAATTCTCTTTTATATTAATTTCTGAGCTATATTAAGATTTTAATTATAGTTATTGATACATCCTTAGGTCCGTTGTTTTTGTTGAAAAAGAAACTTTAAATAAATATTATATTGCTAATTTTGATAAAAATTATATTTGACAATTTAAAACTGTTGGTTGCTCTTCATTTGTATAAAGATACGTAATCTCTTCTAGGAGTGGTGAAGGCACATATTATTGAGAATTTTTTATGAACATTTAATTTCATAATTCCAATTAATTTACTCTTAAAATACTTCTCTGGCAATAAAATTTAAACTTTAATGCATATTTTATACTTATTCATCATTCATAGATATATCTAAATCATTCATATTCTAAAGAGGACAATGTAAGTTAACATGTACAATTTTCATTAATTAATTCATAGGCCAATATAATGAATCGCGTTAATACCTTAATTTAATAAACGCTATCTTGAAGTTTTAAAATTTTGATAAAAATAGAGACTTTCTCAATTATTTATTAGGTAGAAAATTAAATCATTTTAAGAATCCTTGATTTTTCAAGATTTATAGGAAAAAAATCTGGAATGAATTAAAATAATAAGAAGAGTAATATAGTACCAATTGCTTTATAATAAATTGCCCCAATATGGGTTTTGAAATAGGTTATTGAATTTTATTTTGAGTGTATTATACTTTAATAGCTGCTCTTTGCGATTAAATTTTGTAATAAAAATCTAAACTAAGATTAAGAAGATTCAAAAGCTTCTACCTTAAAAAGTAAACTCCTGCAGACAAGTTCTAAGAAATAAAGTCGCTTAAGATTTCAAGCTTTAACCAATGATATTAAGCCTAAATTTCAATCTTTTACATCCAAAATACTAATTATTATATATTTTGAGTTTAATTTTTATAAAAATTTCACCTATAAAATTTCTTTAATGATGATTTAACTTATTTTTTGGATGAATTAGATTATTTACGCTAAAATAAAAATTTAAAAAAATCAAACATGGTGGTATCTTTGATTTCTGTTTCAACTCTTTAAGGTTGATTGTAGCATTACTAAGTGGAACTTTTATAGGCGAACAAAAATGCTTTTGAATAACCTCCAATGATATATCCTCCAAGATAATCATACATGCTATTCTTGTAACTCAGCGCAACTTTAAAAATATCAACTGGGAGCATATAAGGGATATCTATGCTAAAACTAGCCAATTTGTTCATTCAAAAATTAAATAATGTTCGCAGTAGAATCAGAATAAGGGGTTGAGCTTAGCGGAATGCCTAAAATTAATAGGGAAAAATAATCAAATTATAATATATTAAAATAAAAACTATAAAGAGGGTAGATGAAATTCTGGCATACTCCTACTTTTATTACATCCAATAAAAAATATAGTATAAAATATTTTTAGGGGAAATATCCCAAAATACATTTTATCTTTGTGACAATAAGTTACTGTTCAATATTTTATTATTGATTGTAATGATGCTTCGAAAGGGGGATAGCCACGGTTCCAATTAGAGTGGAATTTATTTCTTAATGTAATACTAGTTTTATTTGATTGTGTTTAACTTTTTCCTATTATAATCTAAGATATTCATTGTGTACATGAGATTTAATTTTAAAGGTTACAAATTATTTACAAAATTGATTTTACTACCTAGAATTTAATATAAAATAATCAAAGTCTAAGACAAATAAAAATAAAAAATGTCCTGCTTTAATATGATGGTTATTTAAAAAATAAAAATTAGGCCCCAAAAACTAGATCTTTTTTGAAAAGGAATAAATTGTGAATATTATGGGATAGATAGAAATAGGTGATCTAAGAACTTAAAATAAATTCAAAAAGATAATCATATTGACATTAGAGCTGATAATTAATCTATCATTAATTTCATTCTATGCATTAATTAAAATAGGTTTTCTAAAACCTCGAGGCAAGTAGTATTTTAAACTTGGACATCCATATTTCAAATAAAGATCGATCTATTCAGCCTATATCATTTCATTCGCTTTTCATCTTCTCTAAGATATTGTAAGCGCGCTTCTTATACTTATTTACTAATTAGAGGAAGGATAAACTGAATTTCAGTTAAAGATGAGTAATAAATCAGACATTCAAAGTATCAAATGACATGAAAATATTCTTTCTTCCACAAGAGACACTTAAACTTATGAGTGAAATACCTCTGAATCGTCTTGTAGTTGTTGAAATCTTGGCAATTATAAAGTTAATTGTGCAAATTTTGTATTTAGAATAAATTCATTTGCGATAACTAATTCATATTCATCCCATATTAAGTTTACTAAGAAACAAGACCATATCCAAAATTCATGAAATAATATTTGAGCACTGAAAAGTATAATAACTATATAAACTTTTTAAAAATTCAGCTGTTGCTTCATTTTATTCTATTCGATTTAAATTAAAATTAACTCCATAAATTCTCAACGATAAACTAATAGGAAGAGATTGATTTTAATTGCGTAAGTGGTTTAAACTAATAGATGAAGGAATATTTACCATGAATATTTTCGCTGAGTCGCTGGAGTGTAATTATAATAGTATAGGGGCCCTGAACCCATGTAGCGAAATTTCTTTAATTAGAGCCACCGACTCCTTCGAATTAAATTAATTACTAACCGCCAGCCATCTCAATATCTTAAATAATAATTGATCACCTTTTAATAAAATTTGGCGGTCACCGCCACTTAGAATAATTAAGATCTCTAATTCTCAAAAACATTCTTTTAAAAACATGGAGTTGACTTTCACTCCAACCTTGACTTTGTTATTGTTTTCAAATTCCTGTCTCTCCTTGATTTAATACATTTCTAATTTCTGCGATCTACCTAATCTACGACAATTCTAATCTATAAGCAAATATAAGTGGGTTAAAAAGCAAATAATGATCATCGCAGATATATTCTTATTCCAATGACACTTTTTAATTTGTAAAAAATTCAAATATTCCTGAAAAATTAATTTTGCCTAAGTTGAAGACGTATCCATGTTCGGAAATATTATTTTATAACTATTTACAATTCAGAGATATAATTTACTTATAAGACTATTATAAAATATGGCCCTTTATAATTTAAAACTATCTTATGCCATTAAATTATGATTAAAATTATAAAAAATATTACTCCAAAATGAAATAATTTGAAGTGATTATTTTTGAAGTATTAAAATATAATAAATTGGCGATATTTACATCTATGATAAAGTCCAATAATAAATATGATGGAATCCATTACTAAAATATAAAAATTAAATGCTTTAATTTTATAAATATTTTTTAAAAGAATAATTTAATTCTCTTAAAAATAATTAAAATATTTTGACTTCTCTAAAATGATTAATCTAATAGAAATAAATTTTGCAAAATCTCTTACTTACTTAAAATGTAAAATTAAATTTTATCTCTAATTTATGCCCTAAAATTTCTCTTATATTATTTTTATTTAATAAATCTTTTAATATATTAATAAAATGTGAAAATAAAAGCTGATTTAATTCAATCAAATAAAAAGCAAAAGATAATTATGTTTATTTTGGAAGTAAGCCAATACATGTTTATTTGCTTTGTTGAAGAGTCATATTAATTATATAAAAATATAATTTTCTCAAATAAATTCTTTTAAATTGTATTTTATTTAAAATTATATTGCAGATCAATACACTAAAACATTGAGTATTCAAATCCTGACACCAAGCTATAGATATCTCCTTTGAAATTCAAAGGGGTTGATGAATTCTAAAAATATAAGAAATTAAATACTTTATTATAAGTAGGATTTAATTAATTTTTTCGTTGCTTGATTAAATTTATTTTTCCTCTTTCAAAGTACAAAAAAATTGAATAAATAAACAATAAAAAATATTTTTCCAAATGATAAGGACCTTTTAAAAATATTTTCCCCTAGATAGATATTTATATACTTTTCCAGAATATGTAAAAAAAAATATGTTTGAAAGTGAAGGTTTAAGTGAAATTGTTCGCACTTTCTCTTCTTATTGAAAAGGAGATTTTTATTTTATGTGAGTAATTTTATGGAGTAATATCTATAGATTTTAGATTAAATACTGCTTTTAACACAATTTATTAAAAGTTGGTTACAAATGCAGAATTGAACGAAAAATATATTTCAGAAAAATTAACTAGGAGGATTGATTTGAGTCCGGATGTTCAGATAGTTGGCGCCGAGTAAATTTTTAACTCATAATTCTAAACCCACATGTAAACTTTTTTTAAATATTATTTTGGAAAAATTCGGGAAAAACAGAAATACGAATATAAATATCAGGAGTAATAATATTAGAAGATATATTATAATAAAGTGTATAAAAAAAAGGGGGGAAATAATTTTTAAAATTAAAAAAAAATTTTAAAAAATAAAAAAAATCTCAGAAAAATTAAAACATAAGCTGTTTTATTGTTTAGCCCCATTTTTAAATTTTTGTTTTTCCCTTTTCTGAAGCCGTCAACGGACGAAGCACTTGCCATTGGGGTTAAAACTTGGAATTAATGCTCCTTCCCCCGATTATTGCAAAAATTTTTAAAAAAAGGGAATTTTTACTTTATTAAATCCCAAATTTGGGGAAATTTATAGACCCCAACATGCCAATTAGGGATGATTTAACCACTTTTTTTAAAAGTTCTTTAAAAATACAAACAGGGGCTATAGGGGGAAAAGCTCGTTTTCCTAGCCATAGTAAAAATATCGGGCTAAACGAAATATTTTTTTAAAAGGAATAAATAAATGATATTTTTGTGCGTAATTTTAAAATATTTTTAACCATTCGATTCGCAATAAATTCTAAGAACTTTTATCCTTGCAACTTTTTGGGCGCTCATCAAATATAAGCGCACAAAGGGTTAAGGGATATGAAAATGCTGATCAAAAGTGAAGGGGTAAAGAGAAAAAAAACTCATATTAATTTGATAAGCTATGAACAACTAAGAGAGATGAATCTGCGTTTTCAACTGCCGAATTGAAATCTCCTTTTATTTTTTTAACCCAAAATCTTTTTAATTAAATTTACTAAATTTAATTAAAATTATTAAAATTTTTTTTAAAAATTTAATTTATAAATTTTTTAAATTTAAAAAAATATTTTTCCCATTTTGAAATTCCTAAAATATTAATTTTACTAATGTATAAAAAATTATAAAAAGATGCACAAAATTATAAAAAGAGTGACCGCGAACATTGCAACTCGTGGAGGAACTTCAAGTCAAAAGATTCTTCCTTTAAAGCTTAGTAATACAAGTACAGAAACAACTTAAAAGCATGAGAGGAGTGGAGGCTGTTACAACAACAAAAATATTATCAGGGCTGATTCAGTGTAGGGCACCATCTAGGGCCGCAGGTTGACTCCCAACCGGTATTAACGAAACCGTCAGGTCAAAATCATCTGCAATTTCCTTACTAACTAAACTGATTCATAGTCAGAACATCGATGGGTTGGACGCCACAGTTCTAACACCAGCAGAATATAGAATCAAGTCAGGAGTTTAGGTACTAAATTGGGGATCCCCAAAAACCTTTGGGAAATTAAAATTTTTTTCATAAAATTAGCCCCAAAAAAATTTAATTAAAAAATTTTTTTTAAAAACATTTTTTTAAATTTAAAATTAACTTAATTAGGAAAAAAAAATTTTTTTTTCCCCTTTTTTTTCCAAATTTTCCCAAAAAAAATTTTTTAAATTTTTTTTTTTAAAATTAAAAAGTGAAAAAAACTTTTTTAAAATTTTTTTTTTTTAAATTCTTATTTCGTAAAAACCCATAAAATTTATTTTGATAAATTTATTTACTGGGAAAAAATTTGATTTTTTGGGAAAAAATTTTAAACCCTTTTAAAAAAAAAGGAAATTTAATTTTTGAAAAAAAAATTTTCTGGTTTAAAAAATTTAAAATTAAAATTTTGTATGGTCCTTAAAAAACCCCCTTTTAAAAAAAATTTAAGTTTTTTAATTATTTTTTAATCACCGAAAATAGGGTTGCTGTTTAATTTCAAATAATAAATGAAAAGGACTTCTATTCAAGTATCTACATTTCTTAGCATTTTTTTATAATATAGTCAATATATATATATATTTAAATTAAAAATTTATTTGAAGCTTTTAATTTACTCTAAGATGAAAATAAGACTTCTTATTCACTCAACAAATTTATTCTCTTTATATTTTTAAATTATCTGGCAATACAATCAATAAATTATTATCAAGTTTCTGTTCGGGTTATATCATGTTAGTCGTCAGTGTTGTAAATAAAAATGGCAAGAGCAGAAGAAGAAGTGGATACTGATACAGTTAAATATAATATATTACATTTCCTCCAGCCACCAAGAAATTTAATTTAATTAATATCCTGTGCCGATTTGATTTGACATTTAAATGTACATCATTGAGAGCATTACATATGATCCATATTCTTGAGATGATAAATACTTGCTAAAAGTCAGTCTTGCTAGATACCTATCGAATTTGTAGAAAGTGTATGAGGTCATTGTATTATTCAAATATAAAGAAAATACAGTTAAATTTATGATATTGCTATAACATAAGTTTATATTAATAAAAGGTTTCTTATAGTTTGATATTTATATTTCATGAATTGTATTCACTAAAATGTAAATGTTTCCTTCTGCACCTATCTATATTGATGTCTAAATAGGAGATGCAATAAGTTAACCGGTGAAGGTATACAAACTAAATTCAATTAAGTAGTAAAAAGAATTACTCAGTAATGTTCATTTATAAAATATAAAAATACAATTTAACAGCAAAGACTCTTCAAAAGGATATATCTTAAAAGATCATAAGTTTAATTAGTTCAAAAAGGTTGAAAACATTAGTCTACGAAATAGGGTACGATAATAAATTGCAAGATAAATAAAGCAAAATAAAAATCACGCATAGAGTATAAAAAATTCAGAAGATATAAATTTATAAAATTAGAGACTATATTTTTATTGAATAGAATTTCTTTCTCTAGGAGTATATTAATGCCTGAAAATTATAATAGCCTTGATAATGATGTGCTAAGGATCGAAACTCAATTCCAGCATCCATATTTTAAATGGGTACATGACATCTCAAATATAAGTTGTGTTAATATTGGCACATATATTTTTTTTAAAAAAATGTTCATAATGTATATTATTTAAGCTATTTTAGCTAATTTATTAACTACGATAAAGTAAATTAAATGATGTCACAGTGATTATATAGATAAAATCCTTGATAAAAATATACTAAATTGGTAGTAATTTATTGATGGGTGTGATGAAAGCATCGGTTTTTTAGCTATTAAAAAACTTAAGCCTTTTTTACAGGTATTCCTTCTGCTTTAACTCTACTTTTGAAGTGCACTATGAATGAGGTTTTTATACCTCACTCATGTAGTGCTAAAAGGTGAATATAACTCTTCCTTCGGTATATAATTTATTAAATAATTCGTATTTTTAAGGGATAGATAATTAGTTTTGCGAGCTTACTAATTTAATAGAATTTACTAAATGAAATTTTAATTATACATTTTTTATGTAATGAACCCATTTTATCAATTAATCTTGAAAAAGCCATAGGTAGAATAGTATTGATTAGTCACGCTAACAAAATGTACATCTGTATCAAAAGGCTATGACAAAGCAATTAATTATTAAATAATTTAAAAATCTAAGTAAATTAATAATTATAAAGTAATGACAACTAAATATCAAAAAATAATTAATATAACTTCTTGAAATTATATAATGCAGAAATCATAGTAAACAAAGGAAAAGTTTATTATCAATTAACTTTTAAATCATAAATCATAATGATAGATTGAGGAATTATTATACCCTATAATAGTCGTGAAATTCATTCCATTATTAAAAAGACTAAGAAGAAAGTAAATATTGAAGTATTTTGTCTTATATTTTTAATGAATTATTGGTTTAAGCTCTAATTCGCACTAAATAACCGAATAGATTCAGAAATAAACTTACATTATAGTGAAAATCTTTGTCAATTCGAAACCCTTTTATATTAAAACGATTCTTCAAAAAGCTTCCCAAATGAGCTAAGCATAATGAATTAGTCGAGAGAATATGCAATTACCATTCAACTGAAGTTAAATAAGCAACTACTTAATTTAGAGATAACGAAGGAACTAAGTGAAGGCAGCTAAATTTAATTAAAAAAAGTTAAAGAGTATAAAAAAGAAATAAAAGCACTGAAGTCTTAGAAATCAAGTGAGGGATACTCTAAGTTAGAGTAAGCGCTATAGTTACAGGTGAGTGGCTTTAGAGATATTTTTTAATTAATTCTCATGACTAATATAATTTAATTTAATATTTTAACGTTAAGCAAAAGTCATGCACAAATAGAATATAGTTCACAGAAATATATAACCTTAAAAGTCAACTGACACTGCTTTGCTTCCTATTTATTTCACTTCCTACTACCTTCTATTTTCTATTACATTCTTCACTATATTATATTTAAAATAGTGCTTTCAATTTTATATTACAATGGACTAATTAAATACTGATAAATTATTGAAGAGATAGTCAATTTTTGGTAAATTTTTAACTAAATTATAAAATTATTTTAAAGAAAAAAAACTTTTGAAAAAAAAATTTTTTAAAAAAATTTAAATTATTAAACTCCTTAATATATAGATATATATTTTTGTCTTTTTTCTTTAATTACCTCCTTAGCACCTCTAAGAAGAGAGATATCAAGAGGGAACTTTTTTATTCGATAAGAAAATATTGAACTAGACATTTTCTAACTTTAAATTGAGATTTCCCGTTAAAAGCTGCTAGGATATAAAATTATTTAAATTCTTGCCCAATAAAAAAGATGGATAATTAATTTTAATTTGAAATAGTCTAACTTCCACTATTTTTAACTGAGTTAATTAAATTACAGGCTGGGCGGTTTTAAAGATTTATTTATACGTTATCCACTCTGACAGTATAGTCAAACATTGAATTTAAATATCAAACGTTCTCTAATTAATTTAATATATTAAAAATTTTATTAAAAAATTATCTGCTCCTGATCTCTAAAGTTCCTTGCTTAATAAATCGACATTTGAATTAATTTGCACTTGGAAGTAAAGTCTAGGCAAGCAAAAAAAGTGGCAGTTTTCTTAATCAATTCTGTGACAGCAATATTATTCATTAAGATATGAAGCCTACTAATTCAACTGTCACTGATTTGAATCCATTTAATTTCTATTCTTGCAACCTTCTATTTTTCATTATATTCCTTACAGTAAGTCTTAATTTCCATTAAATTCTCACTTATAATATATTCTTTAGACCTTTCTTTTCCACATTTGCATAAGGCAAATAAAATACTGCTATATTGTTAAATTTAAATTATTTTTTTTCCCAATTTTTTTTTTTAAAAAAAATTTCTTTATTTTTTTTTATAAAATAAAAAGGTTTTTTAATTCATCTAATCTTTTTTCCATTTGAGTAGCAATGGTCAGTATTAGCTCATGTTTTTAAAGTTTAAATTTTATTAACATAAATAATTTAAAGCAAGTACTTTAGTAAAAGTTGGAGTTATTTCGTATTGACTAATCCATTTTACTCTATGATAACCGACGTTGTTGTAGTATCCAAAGAAGAGTGAGGGGGTAATTGTTGCTACTCCTATTATAGTTTATCCGGAGAACAGAAAGCTTCCATCTTATTCTAAATTTAAATTTAGATAATAATTGATATATCATTCAATTGGATTCATTGCTATAAGAGAATTATAATGGATTCATTCTTCAAGATTAAAGTATCAAAAATCGAAAGATTAATTACAAATATATATTTACTAAAACATTTAGACCATATCAAGAGTGCACTAATTCATTTTTAAAAAAAGAAGTTTCTAGAAGGAATGTCACCAAAGAGACAGAGATCAGCATTTAATTTTAGTTAAATTTATAAGTAAATGCGGTGGAACTAGAATCTAATTTATTCTAAGTCTTTTATTTTTATTTAAATTTTGTAAACAAGGAATTTTAAATTAAAAATATTTCCATAATAGTCTGAAGAGATAAGATTGATTTTGAAATCGATTGAGTCATTCCCAAACATGATTGGAAACTAGTCCTCTTAAAAGTATTCTTTTGTTTTATATTGAAGCATTCAGTAAGGCTTGGAGAAATGCTTTAAACTATTTTAAATCCAAAGACAATCAAAGTCAAACTACAAAACTTAGAAAAAGTGTAAAATTACCATTCTAGTATCATTTTTAATATTACTGAATTTAATTAGATTTACTATTTAATTTTATTAAGATATAAAACAATAAATATTTATAGTTGGGTTTAAAATTAAAAAACCCCCTTAATTTTTTGGTTTTAGAAATTTTAATTCCCATAAAAAAATTTAAAAGGAAAAATTTTTTTGTTCACCTTTGGCTAAAATTTTAAAATAAAAACCCTCAAAATTTTAAAATAAAATTATTTAAGTTTAAGAAATAAAAAATTTTTAAAGGGACACCTTAGCTCCAACTAGAAGCGTCATAAATTTAAGAGAAAGAATAAAAAAGATTTCTCAGAGTTGGGGTAATATTTTACTCTTAATGGTATAAATTAAATAAGTATTTCATATTAATTTTTGATTGGCTTCATAAAAACAGGAGAAAAGAATAGGTGTTTGAAATTTTTTAAACTGCCATAAAGTACAGCAGCTCATTACTTATTATGAAGCTTTTCAAAATTTCAATTTTACTTGAAGATGCTTAAAATTAGAGCGATTTTTTTAATAGTTAGGCTTTCTTTTTATTCACTTAGAGAGTATCAATTTAATATGAATAAAGAAAGTTAAGTTTTATTTTTAAAAAAAATAAATTTTTCCCCTTTTTTTTTAAGTTTTTTTTTAAAAATTTTTATTTCTATTTTTTTTAGCCCAGGCTTTTCATTTTCCATTTTTTTTTATTTCCGTATTTATTATTAATCTATCTATTATGTATACTAAAATTATCTTATCCGCACTTATAAGATAAATATAATATATTGGATATAATGATTTTATTTTATAGCCAAAATTCAAATTTAAACAAATAAAAAAAAATAGCAGAAAAAAGAATGGAAGTTAAATAGTGGGAAATTTTAAATTTTAAAATCGTTTTTAAAAATAATAAATGAAAAAATTTAAAAACGGTGAAATTAAAACCCAGTTTTTCACATCTGTCTAGTTTTTGTTCAATAGCTCATTAAAATAAAAGAGTTTCATCTTTAATGAAATTGCTAGCCCCTCTCAACAGCGAGATAGGCTCATGCATTTTTTTTTCTTCCTCATTTTCTTTTTAAATTTTAAACTTGTGTCGCTTATAACTTTTTTATAAAAGGTCCCCCCAAAAAAATTTTTTAAAAAAAAGTCAGAAATTTTATTGGAAATGGAATGGTAAAAAATTATTCAAATTTGACCCAAAAATTTTAAATTTTTTATTTTTTTAAAAATTTAATTTCCCCTTTTTTTAAATTTTGTATATTTAAAATTTTATTTCAAACTTTATTTTAAATAGTTTTTTTTAAATAAAAATTAAATCCATTTTAGATATAAAGCTTAAAAAAAAATTAATCTTTAGGCTTAAAAATTCTTTTATAAATTTTTAGATTTAAAAAATAAAATAATTTTTAAAAATATTTTTTAAATTTAATTTGTTTATTTTTAAAAATTTTAAAAATTTTTTTAAAAATTTTAAAATATAAACACTTTAAAAGGTTTTAAATAAATTTTCCCAAAATTTTTTTTAAAACAATAGAGTTAATTAATTTTTATAATCTATTAAACCCTAAATTATCCTAAAACTGGCATTCAAATATATTAAAGGAAGGAGAATTAGACTTTTTCTCACATTCCACATGCGTTAAATTATTTTTATTTTGTTGAGTAATTAAATTAATGTTTAAGATGAAGTCAAATATGATTACTAGCTGTTCTAAAGGAAATATTTATATGGCAAGGCGATGACACCTATTCTAAACGTAGATGAAGAATTGCGCTATACCAGCTGGTCCCGTTCTCCAACACATTTCCAAATTCCTCAAGATAGCAAACTTGGCATGAATCTCAAGTCTTTCACTATGGATCATACTTGAATTTCAACTGATACACTAAGTCTTTAATACAAAGTATGATTCGTCCACATCTTAAAACGCTGACTCAAACTCAATAAATTGAAAATTGTGAAATGGAACTTTGCTTCACCTGGATTCTTTTAAAATATAAGCTTTTTAAATATAACATCATGGTTTTATTTGTAGAAAAAGATCATTTAAGGAGAGAGACTTGTAAAATCTAAAATTCCCTTTTTAAATAAACGGAAAATTTTTGGGAAAAACTCCCAAACAA
The DNA here is from genome assembly GCA_027382625.1 of Tetmemena sp. SeJ-2015. Lineage (NCBI taxonomy): Eukaryota > Ciliophora > Spirotrichea > Sporadotrichida > Oxytrichidae > Tetmemena > Tetmemena sp. SeJ-2015. The sequence continues at coordinate 32,020 of JAJKFJ010022932.1, forward strand.
ATTTTGCCCCTTTCCCTTTAAAATTTTTATAGTTTTAATTTTACCGTTTTATTAAAAAAATTAAAATTTTTAATTTTTTTAATTGATAATAAATATATAAAAAAGATGATTAAGAATATTAAACTTTGATATTTAAATTGCTTGTATTTATTTACGTAATTAAGAAAGAAAAATAATAATAATAATTTATTTATGAATTTACACTATTTCACTTTCAAGATAGCTAGAGATGCTTTTCTTATTCCGATTATCCTAAATTATATGCAGTGGCTTCATTTTATTGCTCTTCTTAGATTATGATTTCCTCCACAAATTCTTTAATTTTGGAAATTTGGGAAGTACTAAGATCTTAAAACTATTTCACTTCATCCTAAATTTAATCCAAAGTCTAAAAATACAATTATTATTTAAAAATGAATTAAAAGAGAAGCTTTAAAATTTAAGAGGTGAAGGTGAGTGAACTCTTGTCAATTGAAATGTAGGATAAAATACAGAATGATCTGTAAATTTTTCTTTATCCCATCAAAAATATATTTGAGATTATTCTTTAATCTTCTATATTTTCTCCTCAGTGATAAGATAAGGTGGAAACTATTCAATTTTATGAAAATTTTTTGTCTTTATTTAATTGCATAAGAGTTGCAACAATTCAAATTTCTCTCAATTTATTTAAAATTATTTTACATAGACACTCTTCATTAGCTATTTTTTAAGAGATTTTAAAATTAATTTAATTCTATTTTATAGTAAATTCTTGGCTCTAATAATTTTAATCTCTTATGGCTCTTTTGCTTAAATATTTAATATTCTTCTACCTAAAGGGATTTAATTCTAATTACGCCTATCTTCTTCAGGGTGACTACTCAATTAGTTTGAATGTTTCTAATTTATCACTTCTTTTTTTAGAGCGTTGTTGCTTTTTTATATATTCAAATTGAGAGGGAAACTTTCTAAAATTTGATCAATAGCCTCCTTACTAAAAGATAATTGTTCCTATGTCTGATTTGAAGTAGTCCTCTCATTTAGTAATTTGTAATCTAAAACATATACTAAAACATAAAATTCAATCTATTTAATAGTAAATGATTTTTATTTCAATCTTATCCTTATCCATTTGAGGCTTTGTCTTTATTTGTAATAACGTTTATTAAATCATTCTATGTAGGATTCTTTTTCGATTTTGCTGCTATGATATTTTTTAGAATTAACTGATTCAATGCTTTTAAGGCTTAGCTCTAAATTACTTTTGATTTGAGTTTACTCATGAACTGCCTCTTAACCCTAATTCATTTTATTATAATTATGATAACTACTAAGTTAAAGAAGAAATAAACTAGTGTGAGTAAAACAGGACAGTATCCTATTGTGATAGCCATATCTGCATCAATATCAAAAGCATCATTAAAAGGAATTAAACTTGCTGTTATTAAGTATACCATTACCTCGTTCAAACTCAAATTCACAGATCTAGAACTATCTATATAAAGCACGTATATAAAATATTTAAATCTTGGAATCGTTAGCTAGACAAAAGGTAGATCAGGTAAAACAAATTTGAAACTATCATCAAAAGCAATTGAACCCCAGAATAATCCCCAATATAGACCAGGCACAAGATCTTTATATTTATTAAAAGATGTAGAATATCTTTCTCACATTACTCACAGAATAAAAAAGCATGCGAAATTTAACTATAATTTTGGGTGGTGGGTCCCGGACCGCACGTGCGGTCTGGAGAAGTATGTGCGGTCCCGGCAACGCACGTGCGGCTCCGTTCCGCACATATATTGCCCCAGACCGCACATATATTTCAAGTCATCATAAATGTTCTCTGTATCTTAATCAACATGTTTCACACATGAATTTTAATAGGCTAGATTGGTGTTCTTATCTTAGCAGATATTATTACAAATATAAAAGGTATAACAGCTTTATGTAACATTGGTATATTGTCATAAATTTATTTTCAATATACCCAAAAGTTAGGAAAAGCAGTTATAAATAAAAAAATTTATAAAATTAATTTTTTTAATAATTGGTGTTTCATTTCTAGTATTAAATTAAAAAGTAAGGTGTGAAATATCTGTATTAATGAAAGCCACTCAAGAAGCAAAAACCCAAACGGAATCTGGTCGAGTTCCTCTAATAT